>BQNB010039622.1:11308-47943 GCA_026074375.1 Tanacetum coccineum
AAACATTCCTAAAGGGTTCAATAAAAAAAATATCAAACGCATATCCATTTATATCAAATCCTAATATCGAGACGCATATATAATTTAAATTCTATTATAATGAAAAAAAACATACATTTATATCAGAATAAGCTGTTGTTAAACAGCTTATCAGTGTAAAACGCAAATCCAAACACTCCTTGACACTATAAAATGCACATCCAAACACTTCTTATGCTGCCAAAATGATGAGAATAAGCTGCATAAGCTGTTTAAGAATGGCTTATGCTGATAAGCTATTTAACAACAGCTTATGCAACTTATTCTCATCATTTTGGCAGCATAAGGAGTGTTTGGACGTGCGTTTTATAGTGTAAAGGAGTGTTTGGATTTGCGTTTTACAGTAGCAATCACAATAAACATTCCCCGATGACATGTCCCTAGGGATACAAAAAGGATAAAAAAAGTTATAACATACTTTCGGCTATGGACTCGGCTCGTTGTCGGCTAGGTCTCGTTGTCGGCTGTCAATCCTAACCCTCGGGCGCAGCTACTGTTGACTGCCAAAAGTATAATTAACAAAGTATTATAATAATTAACAACTTATTATACCTCAACTTGTTATAATTAACAAAGAATTATAAAAATACAACCAAACCTTTATTAACCAAAAACGAAAATCCACCACCACTTATAATTAAACTTGTTTAGAGGGCTAGAAAAAGAATATATAGAATTATAATTTAGAGGGTTAAGGAAAGAATTATGTTTAGAGGAAGAGGAGGGTTAATTCGTGTGCTCGTGTGCGCGTGAGATGCGGTGTCGAGTGGTGGTGGTGGTGGTGAGAGGAGGTGGTGGTGAGCTGTGGTGGTGAGAGGAGGTGGTGGTGAGAGGAGGTGGTGAGCTGTGGTGGTGAAAGGTGGTGGTGTTGCTGCAAAATCGCCAAGAGATGATAATTTTTGATGTTTTACGTTTTGTGTTACCAACTGAAACCCAGATCTGCTTTTTGGTGCCAATTAAAGCCCAGGCGACATTCCCGGGCGACATGTCGCCGGAGAAAGTTACAAGTTTGTCTTTAGCGCAAAATGGCGCATTAACGAAAATTTTGGAGGGCCTTTTTAGCAAATAATAAAACTTTTCCCAGGCGACATGTCGTCCGGGAAAGGTTTTATTAAAAAATTATACAGTTTTATAAATATTAATTATTAAAAACCATAAAATTATACAGTTTTTAATAATTAATATTTAAAAAATATATTTATATAATTATGTTTTTTATAAATAAAATTTATATAAATAATAATTTTAAACAAAAATTATATATTTTATAAAATATATAATTATTTTTTTATAAAATAAATAATTATTTTTTATAAAATATATAATTATTATTTATAATTATTTTTTTTAAGTATGCGCGTATCTCACACGCGCATGCCTCAACAATACTGATCGAACACCTAAAATTTTCATCGGCTCAATTGTCAGTGTTTATCAATTCCTTCAATCAAAGCAAATTCTGCTCAGTTTTTAATCGTAAGCTACTATATTCTGGTAAATATTTTATCTTTGTTATTTTTCTCATACCTTAAACCCCTGTTTACATTAACAAACCGTTTTGTATTGTGTTTGTAACTAGTATCTATGTGACATTTAGTATGTTCAACAGATGATCGATATGTTTATCGTTACACATTAGAGTCCACGGATGAGACGATATGTTATCGTTGTACATTAATGTTCACGGATGAGTCCGAGAATTATTATCAATATAACATGATAGTCATATCAAAGGTAGCAAAACTATTTAAAAATCACCCATAAGTAGCTAGAACATGATAAATACTACTTAATTAATAACATAACTGATTAGTTAACATAGATAACACATACGAAATCAGTCGTAATCTCTGATGAATTATTTCCTTCATTAACTTCCACTCGCTATGATTCTCTGCTATCGTAGTTACATTAGATGTCAAACGATGATTCGATATGTTATCTTTGTACATTAATGTTTAAACGATGAGTCATATGTTATCGTTGTACATTATGTATGTTAAACGGATTGAGTCATATGTTATCGATGTACATTAGATGATCTAAGGATGATCGATATGTTATCCGTTACACATTAGATGTCCACGGAGAGTCTATATGTTATCATTGTACATTAGATGTTTATCGGATGAGTCGAGATGTTATCGTTGTACATTAGATGTTTATATGATGAAGTCGATATGTTATCCGTTGTACATATAGATGTTTCAAGCGGATAGATCGATATGTTTATACGATGTCAATTAGAATGTTTAACTGATGAGTCGATATGTTATCGTTGTACATTAGATGTTCAACGGATGAGTCGATATGTTATCGGTGTATATTAGATGTTTAACGGATGAGTCGATATGTTATCGTTGTACATTAGATGTTCAACGGATGAGTCGATATGTTATCGTTACACATTAGATGTCCAAAGGATGAGTCGATATGTTATCGTTGTACATTAGATGTCCAATGGATGAGTCGATATGTTATCGTTGTACATTAGATGTTTAACGGATGAGTCGATATGTTATCGTTGTAATTACATGATTGACTAGTTAACATAGATAACACATACGAAATCAGTCGTAATATCCATATCAAAGGTAGCAAAACTACTTAGAACGAAAATGATTTTGTCAAAGAACGAAAATGAACCAACTCCCACACGCGATCTTGATCTAAAATTTCGACCAATTCCTACTGTAGCCCTATACTCCTGCCAAAAACTCCCGCCAAATACTCCTGCCAAAAAATCCCTCGAAATACTCCCGCCAAATACTCCCTCCAAAAAACTATTTTTTTACCACAAAAGCATATATTATCCTCACAATCACCCCACAATGATCACACACCATTCTTACCATCACAACCACAAACATATCACATTGTTATTATGAAGATGGTACCATATGAAGCTTTTGCCGTGGCCTTGTGGAGGCCGAAGAAAGTAAGTCACGAGAATCGTATAAACCTAAAACCCGTGGTAAACTATACTATGCACGTCCACTATCAAAGGTGAACAATCACATGTTTTTTTGGTGTACTATATAAAATAATGTGGTTAGGTTGTTTAAAACTTATTATTTTTACTACTTAAATAGCCTCGCGAAAACAACTTTGGATTGAAATTTTTTATGGAAAGAGGACAAGACCGTTCCTACTGGTTGGTTCTCCCTAGAGCTTCAAAGACTCCAATTTAACTCTCTCCAGGAACTTCATAAAAATCGACTCCGATTTATTCTCCCAGGATCTTCAACACCTCCACGCTATTCCCAAGGCGCGTCAACACATCAAAGCTATTCTCCGAGAACTTTCAAGAAATTCAGATGCTCAAACTGCAAGACTTGCTTGATAAAGCACGGTACTCGAAGCAACTATGGATATTTATATTCATCCGAAACTACAACACAGTTAATTCAGCCGCACAATTTCACCGAATTACAATAACATTGGAAAACTTGATTGTAGTAGTATTGTCATTTGAATTTAATTCGTATGCTTAAAGCATACGGTTTGTATTCCTCGATAATGATTATCGTACTAATACGTTTAAGTGTCTGTTGTAAGTCCTTGGTACTACAATGGTTCGTAAAATATTAACAAAATGATGTTTGTTTTTGTGTTACTTAACGAATGTGCATCTTGAAAAAGTATACGGTATATCATGTTCAACTATAGAAGGGTAGTGCATATCGGACCGAACCGAACCGAGAAAACGGAGTGTTTTTTTATATATTTATTATTTATCAAATATATAATTATTATTTATCATAGAACCTAGAAACGAACCTAGAAAATACGGCATATCGGTATACAAAATACACACTATATTTTTGTTAAGTAATAACGACCTAACGGACCGAAACGAACATAGAAAACGTAGTGTTTTTATATAAGCTAAACCATATCAAAATATAAATAGTTTAAAACCACGTCAAAGTAAGTCAAAAATATTAAATGCATATTTTAAAACCACACAAGAAACCGAAATGTTTTTTTAGTATTTATATATTTTATAAAAAATAGTTTTAAAATAATAATTACATATTTTATAAGTATCTTTATAAATTATTATTTAATAAAATATATGTTATAAATAATAAAGAATTAAAAAAAAAGCTAAAATAATTTTTCTTTGAATAAAACCTTTTCCGGCGACATGTCCCGGGGATTTTACGACCTAGACACGTCATCACGCGTAACCAAAATAAACACTAACCCCAGTCACACTAACCTCAGTCAAACAAAGCCAACAGTTTTCTCGGGATAAGTTAACACACGTTAATTAACACTAATCACAACGCTTAAACATTCACGGTTAGTGGAAATATTATCCTCGGGCGACATGTCGCCCGGGAAAAGTGAGCGGGAAAAATTGCCGCCAAGATTTTCGTTGATTTTTTTTGTCAAATTTTAACCAAGTTATCCCGGGTGACATGTCGCCCGGGAAACTATCTTCAAACTTTGACTAAAAAGTCTATCAGAATTGGTGTCACGTCGGACGGACTTTTGTCGTTTAGTGATGTTTCCTGGGCGACAAATGTCGCCCGGGAAAACTTCGTCGCCTGTTCTACTTTTTCTTGTAGTGCGTACTCTACTATTAACATACTCGCTATACACGTCCGTTCCCTTATCTGCTATAGTTAACAACGAATTAGGAATATGTGTACCTATCTTCTTCGTTGTTGACCTGTCAATTCTTATTAGCTTCATGAATTTTTCATGGTGACGAGATTCATTTTAAACTTATTCATCAGGCTTAAAATCATTACATTAATGTTTATAAAAATTTAACAAGTTTTTTACATAGTGGAATTAGGTTTAAAAAAAAGTTAAAAAAAATAATGATATTACATAACTATAACCTTTAAAATGGTTTGTTATATAGTAGATGACTTTAGTGTGATAAATAGGGAGTATTGCATTATAGTTAGTGTATTTTAATCATTCATTATTATTAACCACATTAGTGTCAAAAAGTGTAATTATTGATAAGTTTTGAAGTATAATTATTGATAAGTTTAAAGATGTTGTAACTTGTAAGTTTACTTTTAGTAGTACTCACAGGGTATTCGCGCGTTGCAGCGGCAGGTACCCTGTAATTAAAGTTTAGACGTCAACAAAACAAAAAAGTACCATGTAATTAAAGTTTAGACGCCAACAAAACAAAAAGAAACTGATTAACCGGAGAATAAAAAATGATCTCAGTTCGACCTGATTCACCTGTTTTTATCGGTTTCGACCGGTCATCTCTGTTTCATTTTCGGACGGATTTTATTGGCTAGCCAAACCGGTGGCGACTTCGATTTCTGGTTGAACCCGTTAGTCCGGTTCAGTTTTCAAAACCATATGTACCATCAACTTGTTAGCATATAAATTGTTTTAAGCTTTGTATGTTTTTATTAGCTAGTACAATGTGTATAATAACATGTATTTTTCATTTTTAGGGTGTTTTTAAGGTAACATTAATTAGTGTATTTAATTAATTTACACTTGTAACATATGCATGAAGGATTAAATGTTGTACATTTTGCTTTAATATTTGTATTTGTTAGATGGTTCGTTTTGTGGTAAAAGGTTGCATTTAAGGGTTGTACATTATGCTTTATAACTTAGATTACTTAATTTTTTTGTGGTGAAATGTTGCATTTAAGGATTGTACATTATGCTTTATAACTTGGATTACTTAATTTTTTTAAGGCATTAAATGAAAAGAGAGTGTCTAATTTGTTTTATATGTAGTATAGATATAGATACTTTGTAAAATCAATTACCAATACATACCAAACACATAAGCCGATTACTATTTCCTACTCAAATTACGCATGTTTACCAAATTAGCCAAGTTGGTGCGCAAAGGACGTTTTGGTGCGCAGTGAACACATTTTGCGCACCAAATAATTAATTCTCCATTAATTCCCGTTCACCCACATACCTATGACTATCCTTACTGTATATTTGATATTTTATTATATTATATGTATTTTAAGGTATAGTCTGAGCCGGATCAATACAACCTGCACATTTAGTAAGAAACCATACGAAATATGCAAAAAAATTACCACTAGAAGTTAAGAATCGAAAATTGATATGTCACTTTCAATGTTTGGTGCGTTATTTTTGGTGTGGGGTTGAGTATGTTGGGCTAATTGGTTGTGGTTTGGTCCCGGTTATTGAGTATTTTGTTATTAAAAGTATGGCTCAAGATCAAGTTCATTTACCAGTATAAAATCTTTTTTTTTGTACCATTTACTTTTTTTTATATAAATTTTTCAGTTTTATATATAAGGGATAATAAATCATAGAATGATGGTGTATCTCATTTTTGTGGCTAACAAAGTCAAATTTGCTGAGTTTTTCCCCATGTTATTGTGTTTTGAATATTTATTTCCCAAACTAACGTGCTATGGAAAATATTTCCCAACTAATTGCTTTGATTAGTTTTCACTTTTAGCTACACTGCCACTTTATATTTCATCTGCATCGTCTGTATTAAATTGCAATTTCAAAACGAAAGATCAAAAAGTTATCAATTGCATTTCATATGATCAAAAAGTAAATACGGTGCGCTATATAGATATTTTGCGCACCGAATATGAAGTGGCATCATTTCATTAGTTTATAAATTAAATATGGTGCTCAAAAGCTACTTGGTATATCACATTTATATTATGGTGCGCTATATACATATTTTGCGCACCAAATATAACGTGGCGTCATCTCATTGGTTTATAAATTATATATGGTGCTCCAACGCATTTTATTTTCAATTTGGTGCGCTAGTGTGTACTTTGGTGCGCAAAATGTGTTGACTGCGCACCAAACTGGCCAAAATCTCAAATACGGTTTGAATACATCTTTTTATGTAAACACCCTCTAAAATACGTCCATTTATTTAATTTCCTCTACTTTGTAAGTTTATTTGAACCGATTTATCTATACTATATTATAGGGATGAGCACGGTACCGAACCGGTGCCGAACCCGTACCGATTTGGTGGTACCGATTTTTTCCCGAGCATAAATTAGTGGTACCGGTACCGTACCGAACGGGATTCGGGTACCGGTACCGGTACCGGTACGGTACCGGTACCGGGAAATCGATGGTTTTTCCCGTTTTTTTCGGTAATTTATTTGTTTTTTTTATGATCTAATTTTATCATATTTTCTAAAATTTTATGCTCTTTTAATTCAATATCTATTTTGATATACTTTTATTAATTTTTAGTTTTTTTATTTTTAGTGCCCCTGAACCGCTGCTTTCTGCGGATAGTTTATAAAGCTTACTTTTCTGATTTGTTTTTTAACATATCAACTTATCTTCCATGTCTATTTCATTAACAAGGTTTGAAGACCCGCGCTTCGCTGCGGGATGTTAGTATACAGAGATCCAGAGCTTTGTAACCTTCAGAGACTCCGTACCGCACAATCGGCATAAAGGTTTGAGTTCGAAGGTGGTTCGATTGAAACATGGGATGAAAATGATGACCAGTTTCAGTGTGCTGGTGTTGCTCCTTTGAGAAGAACTATTCAACCTAACTCTTGCACTTCCTAACTTCCAACCGTTCCGCTAAATCCGGCGTTAATTCGCAGACATGGCCTAATGGAGCAATATGCAAATACACCTGCATATAAAGATCAAGAGGCATGAATAAACTGATATATAGCACACCAGTTAAAGGGAAAATAACCAAATAATGTGCAAACTGTTTGCATTGCTCTTATACATTAGTTGAGCTACAAAACCAATTCTAGTAATGGAACTTTGCAAGACCTGTAAAATGAGTTTTTTTGTAATTTGAAGGTGAAAAAGAGTATCATATGCATTCGCATCGAACATCACCCGTGCATCTCGACAACACACGCATGAATGTGAAATTAAAGTCGTATTTTGTACATTCCTAAAAATTTTACATGAAGACTTGTTCAATACGATCTACCCTGACACATAACCCAGGATCCATTGCAACTATATATACACTTCTGCAAAAAAAAAATCGTAACGGCTTTAATTATCTCGAAAGAGTTGCATGCAACATATTAATTATAATCACAAATGCTAGAAGCGCCTACTTGATCACGTTCGTTTGGTCTCGTGAAAGGGGATATCCAATTGACATTTGTGAGTCACTTGATAATACTAAAATGTAGTGTCTGATTTTTTATATAGTTCACAATATTGACCCATAGCTTTGCAAAAGGGTCGTTGATACTGGGTCAAGTGTCTAGTAACTCGCCTACAACCTCCTTAGTCCAGAATCGTTTAGTCGAAGATGTAGATTGCTGATTTATCAATGCAGTTATATATTTAATATTATCACATACTTAGTGACTTTTGAAGATGAACACCTTATTTACTAAATTATATCCAATATTTAATATTTCACATTTGGAGCTATCTTATAAATAAAAGCTTCTAACAAAGAAAACCAAACAAAACTGGTTTTCAGATTCAAGCTTTATTCAATATATAAAATGTTTACGGCCAAAAAAACTTCGAATGGGCTCATGCCAAACATACCTTAAAGCAAATTTAATTGGCTAAAAGAATCCTAACGTTTTTGGCCATCATTCTTAAGCGGAAAAACTAACACAAAAAGACAGCATATACATAAGTGACAGTTATAAGGGCTAACCTTACAGAACTGGACAGTTATTCAGCATACCTTCTTTAGCCTTTTCTACGTGGCACATAACAACCGCCTGCATAACCCAAAAGAGATGCACAAACGACAAAAGATAAAACAACAATAATCAACATGACAGTTGAATAGAACTACTCATAGATAGCATAGAAAGGGTAAAGACCTTTGGAACATTCGCACCAAGATTGTTAAGGACAGCCTCAACATAACCACGTACTTCCTGAGCCATCCAATGGAGCTCTTCGTCTGGATCAAGAGAGAAAAAGTTCAGAAGCAATCCTCATAGGTTGCCTAGAAAAGTACAGGAGCCTCGTATTTGTAATCATAATAAGAGTATATCCTCAGCTGCTAATATATCACATACCATTTTATTCTTCCAAAGATTTTCAAGTACTCATATGATTACATGCAACTAAATTAGTAAAAATACCAAATGCTTACTGTTGGAATCTCGCTGAATTTGGTTTTATCATTTTCTTGTATGACGCAAGCATTTTAAGTGCCGCTGACAGAAGCAAATTCAAACCACTAAAAGGTAAATTGTTAAAATGGGTTTTTACAATGCATATAACTCTTAAATTGTCTTAGTGGGTCGGCATGCTCGTGTGGCCCGTACAATAATATTACACATCATGAACCCAACTATAAAATCATCAGATTAAAGCAAGACATAGGTAGTATGTTTGATGAGTATTTGTGTTAACTACCTGACCAAGATTGAGATAGAAATCCCGTTAGGTTTTAAAACCCTATGAACACCTTGAAGCAATCCCATTCCCTTGTTAACAGCATACGGCCGCAGGTCCCAAGGGTCACTACTGTCCACGAACAAAACATCCTTCAAATTTAAGAAGATATAAACTTGACTTGTCAAGATTTCTAAGAGTGAACATTATAGTGATCGTGCAAGTTATAACCTTATATAATATCTTTAAGAAAACATGTTATTTTACCATAGTTCCTTTCTCTATAACAACATCAAACGACTCATCAGTAAAGGAAAGATTCACCATGTCGTCTTCCATAACTTTAATGTCTGCAAACAGAGATGGCAATAAATGAGTACTCGTGCCTTAATATTGCACATCATAGATGAGAAAACAGGCAACACCTTAGACCATGGACTGATACGGAGACGTAAAGTAATTTCTTCTACCAACAACGTGAAAGCATACAATATCAGGATCAAAATCATTATCATGCTGGTGTTCTCCTATTGCTCTTTGATTTGATAGCATCTCCTGCTCTGTCTATCCTCCAAATACTCTCCCAACCTTCCTTTTGATCTTCAGCTATTCAAACATCTGAAAGAAACAAAACAGGAAAAAATTAGAGCATTCCCTAGAATAAAATGTAACCTTATCTTATAATACTTTTTGGTACATATACTTCTAATTCTAATTACAATTCTACTCGCAATTTAAGTAATGCAAGCAGTTTAAAGTTACAACTCAATTTTTTTTTTCTTATAATACTGTTTGGTACAATTCTAATCACAATTTAAGTAATGCAAGTGGCTTCACTTAAATTCTAATCACAAAACAGAAAAAAATTAGAGCATTCCCTAGAATAACATATAACCTTAGATATAACTAATGGTTTAAACATTGAATTTGAGTGAACCCACTTGCATTACTTAAATTGTGATTAGAATTGTAACTTTGAGCTGCAATTATTGATTGCATTCATCATATTATATGCTTCTTAATCCATTGAAAAACCTGTAAGTCATGTACTCTTAGTTTTTTTTTAATTAAACCTCAAGTTACAGGTTTAACTTTTTGGGTATTCTGTTATTGTATTGTTTATTAGAATACATCTATTTTGCATAGTCTGTTTAGGTAAATAACAGAGATATAGGTTTCTATTGAAAACACTTGATTTTTATGCTTACCTTGTGAATGCATATTCAGTTGTGTCACATTATATAAATTAGTATATATCTTCGCTTAATAAGATTATCACTCATAAGTACACGTATAACAAATTGACATGTTTTGGGTATTTGGCACAGTGGGTCAAAACTATTGGCAGTTTCGCACCTTTGGATCAGAAGTATTTGATTTTTTTCCATGATGTCATATACATATTACGTACGCACAACAAAAAAGGCATACCATTTGAGGAGCATACCTATATGTTTCCGCACTAATTAGGTGTCACTAAATAAGCATATTCTTACTTATCATGAATAGACACAATAGAGACTAAGTTAGGATCGACTGACAATAATATGGTGAAGAACTGAGACGATCGTGAGGCGTGCGAAACTTTTAAGCCGATCCTCCAGGTCCATCATAATCACCAAAGAACCCTTGATTTCACAACCAAATATAATCAATACATTACAAAATGATTTCCAGTTTCAAGTTTTATTAAACAAAGAAATTTACATAAATTAAATAGCATCTAGAATCTTGCACATAGAAAAATAAGCCGTTTTCAGTAAGTGATTACACAATAAGCAAATAAGAACCAAATAAGCTTAATCACATACCCCTAAACAGCTATATATATGATATTCATCCTGAACCCGATGATAGCTAAGATCCCAATATCCATAAATTGAAGTATCCATTATGTTCTTCCCATTTGATTGTGCGATTTCCATCAAACGCACATGTGACCTACAAAATATCCATTTCATTTAGGCCATTTTTGACCCACAATTTGTCTACCTTGATTCTATTTGAAAAGAATGCCAAACCTAGGCAACTAAAGTATTGTACGTTGTGTCGGTAATTTTTGGTCTATGTAGTCTATAGAATAGGAAGACGATGATCTTTAATAGTACTTTCTATTAGTACCTTTAAGAGGCCTAAACACATATATGGCCAACCATATGCATAACAGAGTGTCCATAACAGAGAAAAATGAGAGAAACTTTCTCTTCCTCGATCCTTGATAAATTCAGACTCATATTCACAATGATGTGTCTATATCTAAACTTGCTAGTCAACTGCTTAGCATATTAGAAATTATTAGTCACTGTATTTACATTTCAAACCTCACAAATCTAAAATTGTAATTTGGGAACTAATAATATAGTAACACCTATGTGCTGTTATTCAAAGTTAAGCAATGGTTCTACAAACTATCATAATCTACAAACTATAAACATAATTTCATAATCACCGTATATTTATAATATGACTTTTTCAAATATCACAGGGGTCTACCTAGAAAAGATGACAATGAGACCACGATCTTACTTTTAATTAATAACAATCATAAGGTACTAAATTGCATTTACAAAAATTTAGATCAATATTTGTTACCTGCTCTTTCTGCATCTGATATTTTGTTCCCATCTTTCCCTGGCCTCTTTCCCTTTCCACTCTTCTTCGAACTATGGAACAACATCACACATTTAAAATCGCTTACTGATTTCAAGAAAATCATACAGTTGCAATAACTTCTTGAAAAAAAATTAACACACAATCAAAATCAATTTAGATCATAGAGATATATACTTATTTCAATTAAGAAAACATAACCTTCTTCTTCTTCCTCCTCCTCCACTTTCACCACGATGGTTTTTCCTGCCAAAATGATGCATAAAAAAAACCATCAATATCTAAAATCACATAATCAAAATGCGAAACTAAAACCTTAAAAAAACCATTAAAATCTACCATAAGAAAAGCATACCTTATGATTTTTCCTCTTTTTCTCCATCTTGAACCGAAGATAATAAGAAAAGATTGTCATCTTGAAACTCATTTTTAGATAGTATGTTTAATTTGATGAGAAGTCTTTCTTGTGTGTGTTTTTTTCTGGTGTGTGTATATATGGCAGAATTTGCATGAAGGTTGGTGGGAAAAGCTTTGAGTTGAGATCCTCAAAAAAACAGGGAAAAAAAAAACAAATGGAACCACTCATTTTTTCATCATCCACTTTTCTATCTTTTTCTTAAAACTCAAATATCTAGCAAACGATAAATCGTTAAACGAAAAAAAAAGATACACCATCTCGACGATAATTATTTTTTTTCTATCTATATAGGTGCACATATATATACTTTCGACTAACTTTTTTCGGAATTTTTTTTTTCAATCACGGTCAGAAAAAAAAAAAAATTCTCATGGGATTTTTTGAAATCACACCTGAGATTGTGATACAAATCATCATGTGATTTTTTCAGACGTGATTGAAAAAAAAAAAACGGAAAAAAAGACGTCGAAAGTATCGCACGATTAATTTTTATCTATCTATAGAGGGCAACTTATATATAATATTTTCGAAGAACTCTTTTTTCGATTTTTTTTTCAATCACGTCTGAAAAAATCACATGAGATTGTGATACAAATCTCATGTGATTTTTTCAGACGTGATTTTTTCAGATGTGATTTTTCGACGAACTCTTTTTTCGAATTATTTTTTTCAATCACGTCTTAAAAAATCACATGAAATTTGTATCACAAATCCACATGATGCTTTTGTGAAATCAACAATTAGATAGTGATACAAATCTAATGTGATTTTTTCAGACGTGATTGAAAAAAATCAAAAAAAAAAGTTCCGTCGAAAGTAATCACAACGAGTAATTTTTTTATCTTTTTATAGTGGGCACATCTATATACCTTTCGACGAACTCTTTTTCGAATTTTTTTTTTCAATCACGTCTGAAAAAGATCACATTATGATTTGTGTATCAGAATCTCATGTATTTCAAAAAATCCCATGATAATTTTTCTGACGTATAGAAACAAAAAAATTCGAAAAAAAGTTCGTCGAACAGTATACAAATGCCCCTCTATAGAAAGATGATTGTAATTTCTCTTTGCGATGTTAAGTTATCTGTTTTGCGTAACGATTTAACGTTTTGAGAGATATTTAATTTTTTAAAAATAGGTTGAAAGTGGGTTTTTATTAAATTTAATATAAGTAATTAATCTAAACCATTAGATAAAAAAAAAAAAGAAAATAAAATTGATGGATAAGATAAAGCGGTTTTGTTCTTTTTTTTGACCAATGTTCCTATTAACTTTTTCTCTTAAGTAGAAAAATGGTGGGCAAGTGGTTTCGGGGTGCATGTATAATGGATCAGTGGTTTTTTGAGAGGAAGTGGGGGCGGTGGATGGTTATCTTTCATACAGTTGGAGAGAAGATTAAAAAAATCTATTATAATATAAGACTTAGTGCATTAGTAACGATGAGGTTGCATTAACACCGAACTAAAACCCACTAAAACTCTCCAAGTCTTCTCCATATGAATCGTGCCTGTGGTTACATCCATAATTGAGGAGTCTTAATGCTTTAAAGAAAACTTTTTGGTAAGTCAACAGGCTGAAGAAGATGAAGTCGCTTGCGGTTCGAATTCTTTTTGTAGAAAGTGAGAGTTACCATCCAAGCAGTTCACAACACTATTTAGGCTTTTCTATTCTTTAGTTATCCCACACCATTCAATTATTTAAAAGTTAGATAAATATGTACTTGATCAAAGTTCATTCATTCCAATACCAAGTAACATCTTCCGCTAAATCTTTAGTTTTTTATTGGTGATTAAATTGGCTAAAAGTTATGATTTTGATCAAAATTGATAAGAATTTGATAAATTTTAGGAATTTGGTTTTGAATCTTTGGTGTTTTGGCGTTAAGTTGCAATGGCAGCATGAATTGGGTTCGTAAAGGTTGGATTATGGTCGAGAGTATTTAGGAGTTTAATGGTGATATATTTGAAACAATGAGAAGCAATTATGGTGGCTTGCTTCTGATTATCGAAAGAGTTTCCGGATCAGGAGATTATGCACTTGCTCAAACTTTGTATAATAGTAAATTGATTAAGGGTGTGATTGGATGGATAAAGAAAACTGAGTTAGGTGTGATGGTAATGATGATCAACATGAACAAAATGATGATGTTGAAAGTTTATAATGGGATGCGTGTCATCATCATGTTAGTGATTTAAATTATGGTTGTTGTGGAAGCTTGACTGATGAAATCGAAAAGGAATCGCTTGATTGTTTGGTGAGGTTTTAGGATTATAAAAGATATGACGTTAAACAAAGGAGTTGAGGTTTCTACCTAAAACTAACTTTTCTTTGATTAGCAGTTAGTAACTAGATTGAAGGCAAGCACACTTTTGTCTGATAGTATTTTGTTGCTCTGGTTACAAAGAATCAGTCAGATCATAGGAATTGAAGGTAGTAGGCTAGATGTTAACTGTGATTAGAGGTATTTTTCTTTGAACATATTTCGTGTTGTATGGATATATAGCTAATCGTTTCGGTTAGTATTTTTGTTGCTACTGAATATTAAAGTTATACCATCTGTTCTTCTGAATATTGCTCTCTAGAAAGGGTGTGATTTGTATGATTTGGTTACCTGGCTATGAAGTTCAATGACTTAGATTTTTGTTTGATGCATATTGAGATCATGTGTGGTTATCTATTCCACTAGAGTGCTTAAACCTTTATTTAAATATTGTATTTCTGATCTTTATCATGAATGAGTATGTGCTAGTTTAATCTTTAGAGCGACTATTTGATTTTCAATCTGTAATTGTTTTTAGTGTTGGAGATCTGGGACTTTTCCACTGTGATGGTAGCCATGTCAAGCACAAAAAGCTACCGGGAGTATAATGTTGGACCTTTGTTATTAAAAAGAGGCAATAGAATGAGCTCACCACAACACACACTCAACAGGTCGTGGTTCCTAGATTACCAAGACCGAATGAAGTATGCTATTCTTTTGTATTTTATTCACATTGTTTTGATTCGCCGTTTGATTAATTTGTGGAAGAACTCTTATATGCTGGAAATTTAGAAAAGAGTTGTGATGATTCAGATGACCAATTCATATCTTATTTTTTCACCTGTTGCATTTGGGAGTACAGATGAGACCAAACTTATTATGTTTAGTGGTATGCTTACAGACACTGACAGCATTTATGTTATTGGCGAGTAGCAAAGCATTTATTTTGCAGCAACTTGAAAAGCTTCTAAGGGAATACTTATGCAGGTTGGCACCACTCAGTTGATGGTTCATTAATCTGCAAACAAAACCATCGAGGTTAGCCTGTAGTTCACAGCTTATAGTTGCAATCTATAACAGATTTCTGATTCACCTTTCCCCCCCCACATATATAACACGTTTAAAAACCAGACTTATGGTATGTACAACAGTTGCTGGGATTCTTAATGTTTTTTATGAAGTCAAGGTGCAGTCATCTTGAATAAGTCCTATTATTTGGTATCATCAAGATAACTGAAGCCGCTCCTTCAACCCAACTTTCCTTTGCCATTCCAGTAAGAAAGTCCCCTGGATTTAACTTTCTCGGCCAAGTCAATTTCGTTCACACTTTTACCTCAGGAAAATAAAAAACTGCTACGACGTCAAACCACCAACCGGATCCATTTTAAACATCTTACCTTCTGGGCTCTGACTATCAGGTCAATGCAAGTGGCTCTTCCTCAAGTGCCTAGAGTATGTTGTAATTTCATTATTAACTTACCCCTCTTTCATTAACTCAAAGGTAGTTCACTATTCACTGATGTAGCCGGGCTTTGAATTTAAGCATTTCGGAGTATCTGCAATTTTTATAATATTTTGCTATTTATTATTTTTTTTATCTAATTTTAACATTAACATTTATGTTAAAAGTTGCTTAACATGTTATTTTTGTCTGATATTCATGTTTTAGGATATGATTCTGTGAAAAAAAAAACACAATTCTTGCGTGTGAACGAGTGTTTTATACGTGATAAACTTTTTGGATATGCTTAGACACGCATTATATGACAACAGGTATGGTATTTGGCCTCTGAGATAAACACTGGTTTATTTCTAATATACAATTTTTATACAACATAAAAATTCTACTTTATAGGTAAAGGGACATATGGATTAAAATGGAGGAGTTATTCGCAAACAAAAAGTATTTAAAAAACTACTTTAGATGAGACGATTAGAAAATTTCCCTAAGGACCACCCACCACGCGTCTTTGCGAAATAATACTCGTTGTGGCACATGTGATTCATTGATTTAAAGATTAGATGATATTTTAGTTGGGAATGCTAAGTGATTTGTGTGAGAATTGATGAGGTGTGTGAACTTGTAGTATATAATATTTGTTGGTTTAGATGTTGGAGAGTATTTTTAGGAAGGATGTGTGTTTGTTGTGTGGGTTGATTGAAGTTATATGGTGGAGTGTATTTGTGTTTAGAATGAGATAATGAGTGCGGTTTGATGTTGGTATGTGATGGTTTGGTAGTAGTGTCGTAGGGTTATATAGAGAGTTCTATACTATCGTGAGATAGAGGAGTGTTCTGTGTCGAGCTTCGTAGAGGGCTTTTATGTTGCGCGATAGATAGAGAAAGATAGTGAGTGGGATATGGGTTGGAGTGGGGGGGTGTTTGAGTGAGAGAGGTCTTGTGGGAGTGTTTGGAGAGGGTCTCTGCTCGGCGGGGTGGAGATGGAGTGTGTAATGGGTGGTTCTGGGGCAGGATGTGTGTGTGTGTGTGTGTGTGTGTGGTACGCTGGGGATATAAAACCTCGGGTGGCTCTGTTTTTGCGCTTTTTGGTAAGGTGATCGAAACAGTTAAAGATGCAAAGTTGATGGTATTTTAATGGTTATATTTTGACTCCCCCCCCTATAAGTCCATAATACTAATGTATAAGTTTCCTATAAGATGATTTATGCAGGGAGAAAAACTCTGCTTTAGTGGACGAGGTACATATAGCCCTGCAATGGTGTCATCAAGCATATCCCCAAGTCAGTTATGCAATAACTGGTAACTATACTATTGATATGCAATTTTAGTTTTCATACATAAGTGAAAAGTTGTCCTTTATAGTATAAGGTTTAAAATGGATTTGTTAATTGGCTATTAATATTAGTATGTTTATTCACACTTAATCGCTTCAGTTAACTTGTCCAAGAAAGAAAATGAACTCATAGTACCCAGAAAACTTTCTCCAGAACGTCTCCAGATTGTGTGACACTTGGTTTTGCAGTAAAACATTTTGATTTTGTTAACAGTAATGCATAATCATAAATATGTAGTGGTTCTGACATGCGCCAGTCATACCTCACCATTCTTCATTCAAACTTTTGAACGATGTATGATCGTTTTATCGGGTTTTTTTTGTTTCTTTTTTTTTTGCTCTTATTTTTTTTTTTCTTTTTTGGTTTCTTGTTTTTGTTCTATCGTTTTTTTTTGTTTTGTTCTGGATTGCATGTTTGTATATTTACCCCCTTTTTTTGTAGCTGTATTGATCCGCCTCCAAACCACACTCTAAAGACCAAATTATGTGTAACTAAGAGGCGAAATCAATTATAGTATTTAGTATAGTATTCCAAAAGATTAAAGAGAATTGCTTTTAACCAAAGCAATCTCTAAAACCTCCCGGATCGTTTGTCCTCGATGAAGTGTGAATAGAAAGTCGGCTTAGTTTGTGATCGCGAATTTGAATAATTCAAAGGTTTGATTTGGTTTTCTATTTCTACAGCTAAAAGCACATAAAACATGCAAAGGAAAGTAAACGACTAAGCAATTAAGCAATTAAACACAAAAACGTTAACGGAAAAACGCGACAAATAAGCAAGTATCTCAAAATTAAGCCCTACGAACGTAAATTTAATTCCTAAACCTTCTAAACATTAAAATAAAATTTTCAGAAAAAGATATTTATTTTTTTGATTTTTATTTATTTTTTTATTAGTTTTTAAAGTTTTTAAACGAAATTTATGCACGAAAAATACTAAAGTATGAATTAAAAATCTAAGAAAAAGCCTAAAAATAGCTAAACATGAAAGGAGTGCAGGAAAAATGCTAATTTAGAAATAGATTAAATGAATAAGTCGGGAAAAATGGGATAAGCACTCGAAGTGCTTATTTTTAAAATGAGCCAAAAAAAGGGTTAAAAGAATATTGAATGCACCCTTGGACGTAAAAGTCCCAAGGGCGCAGATGGTTATAGTGTGTGTGTATAAAAGTGTTGGGGTTAAGGTTGAGGTTAGGGGTTCGAGCCCTGCTCACCCTTGGCTTCCCTATACCCTAACTTTTTTATTTTTTTGCAAAACTTTTTACTCAAACTTTTAAAACAGCTTATAATAAGCAAATTTTACAAAAGCAACTTTTTAAGAAACTTAAGAAATAAGCCAGAATTTAAGCTTAAAAGTGACATATTATACTTAAAAGGTTTTTAGCTTTTTACTAAACTTAAGAAGCTTAAAAACTTAAATAAGCTCAAAACAAAACCAATTAAGCTACAAACAACTTAAAACAACCTAATAAGCAAGATTGAACACAACTTAAGCAAAACCAATAAGCCAAAAGCTGTGAAAAGCTAATAAGCACTTTTGGGTCAAAACTGTTTACCCAAACACCCTTCAAGGCACTTTTGAACTTATTAATAAGGCCTTAAACAGATCCTTATGACTTAGTGGCTTATACCACTAGAAAGCTTGTCCTACAAACTATTTAAAACTTCAATCAAAAAGCATTTTGAAAATCATTTAAGCTAAGAAAAGACTAATTGAAAAAGCTACTTTAACTGTTTTTGGTTTTTCAAATTTTATGAAAACTTTTAAAAGACTAATTTGCAGAACAAAAACAGATATCCTAATAAGCTAATTAATCTAAAATAAGCCCTAATAGATCTAATTTACCCTATGAACTAGTTGTGCACCTAACTTCAAAAGCTAACTCTAACTTAAGCTAACTTAAATTTAAGATTGAAAAAGGCTAGAAGCAGTTTTTACTATCTGATACAATTGACCAAAATTTTGGCCAAATCACAATCCTAGAAATGCAGACCTTTTAGACTTGTATACTACTCCAAATAATAACCAAAACAAGAGCAATTTGATGAACAAAAACAGCTAGAACAGATTTAAACTCAAAGAGCTATGAATATGAGCTTATGACCTCAGATTCAAGCAACTCATACACAAACTTGATTAAAACTTGTTTTAGCCTACAAAAACCTTAAATCCTACCTTATAAACTTTAAATTTGAAATTAAAACTCAATCTAAGAACTATAAAGTTCTTGACAGCACTAACTCAAGTTAGTGTTGTCTTGTGCCAAACACCCCTTTAGACAGTTTAACATCATTTTAAGCTTATAAAATTGAGATTTAAAGCTTAGATAAGCTATACCATATACTAGTTAGTTTATAAAAGTCCTTTTTAGCAAATTATAACAATCAAATAAACTGCAACAATAAGCTAACAGGTTATGCAAATATTTTTGGATTTTTAACTATTTAATATCAAATACTTGAAAACTAAGATTTGAACTAAGACTTGAACACAATAAGCAACTAACAACTATAATAAGCAATATTAAGCTACTCTAACTAGTAATAAGCTAACATTAAGCAGAAATAAGCTAAAGTGCAAAATTAAACTTAAATAAGGAAAATAAGAACTTACAAAAGCCTTTGCACAAACAAGGCTTATTAATTTACTCCAATGAGCTGATCTACAAAGCTCCAGCGTATCCAGGATAAGCTGGTGGGGACATAGAAGCCCTTCCAAGTCTGGCTTCCCTTCCAAAATAAGGTGAGGTGTAATTTGGGGTGAATTTTGAGTATTGATAAGCTTAGTTAAGCTTTGAGAGCTTAACTGAGTATTTAGCTAGCTTATTAGTAATTATGACAACTTATTGAACTTAAAGGAGTATAAAAGAGCTTATTTAGATCATAGTGCTTATAAGGTAAAAACATAAATTGAATTTTAACAATTAATAAAACTGAACTTTTATTGATTATAGAAACTGAGTACAAGCTTTTGAAAAGGAGAGTTACATTAACTGAAAAACTATAAGCTAAAACTACAACAATAAGCTAAAATCGACTAATTAAGCTATTCTACTACACTACATATTCCCTGTAGTGTGAGAAGAAGGCCATCCTCTATTTATAGCCCGAGAGGTAAGCTTCTAGGTCCCTTAAACGAACCCCACTTCTCTAATCCAAGCAATCATTCTTTGTTTGCCCTCCACGCATTTGATCTTGACCATTCTTTGCCTTACACGTCCCATCCTCCAATCAAATTCGTTGGGATTGCCAACGTGGATAAGTAATGTGTCAGAGTGTCAAAGGTGAGCTTCTAAAAGGACGGGAGTACGTAAAGGTATGGGAGGGATGTGATTGGGAGAGGTCGGAGAGTAATTAATTATATAGCTTATGGCAGATTTATACCCTGTCGATGTGAGGGGTGAAAATGGAGGAAGGAAATAGTGATATTAACTAGGTTGACTGGTTTAAAAACCGTTTTAACTTAATAAGATCGTCTCACCAGATATGGCTTACTGTGTTATCGCTGAGATTTCCAAGGGTTTGGGCCGTATTGGTTAATTTGGGCATTATGACCTTTATAATTAATGGGTTAAGGCTTAAAGGTTTATAAGGATACAAGACTAGTGGGCTGACCCGGCCTAATAAAATGGGCCCGGGTTGGTCCGCGAAGTATGGGTACGCCTCCGGCTTTGATTTTTCGTACTCCTTCCATCTCGTGTTCGTTTTGTCCCATTTTGGCCTTCTTCATGTGATATTTGAAATATCCGCACCTACACATCACAAAAGACAAAATACACAATACACAAACATAATTTGCATTATTTCATCTTTTTAGGGTCATTTTTTATATAAAACGGATATGTGATTTCTCACATATCAAAATTCCCCAAACTAAGTGATTGCCGTGTCCTTACGCAATGTTATATGCTCTAAAACCAAATACTCTAAAACCTCCCCAAACCAATCCTTTGAAAAGTAGCAAAATCTTTTGTGGGGAGAGTTAAGAAATCACAAGTTTTAAAACACCCCGTTTCCCTATTTTTCAATATTTTTCCATTTTTATAATTTTCATAATTTCCAACTTACAACTTATTCATGTGTGACATAATGTATTGCTTTCATTATTCATTGATAACTTTTAGGATCACGGAACAAAAAGCACAAGAGTGTCCAAAAGGATAAATTTATCGTCCCCGACTTTCACTTCTCCAAGCCAAGCTTAAAAACAAGATCATTGAAAAATACAAGTTATGATGCTAACACTACTCATAAAGCTAATTGTGTATTACTTCTTCCTCCCTTATTCCTAATTTTGTATCTTAAGATTTTATTTAAGTCATATACCCGAAGGCTCTTTAAGACTTTATTTCAATACTTATTAATTCCAAAAATAAAGCAGAACGGTTAAAATGCAATAATTAGTTCCTAGCCCTTTTCAAAAGATCAAATGTCATCAAGATTAAGTCCACATCGAAGTAACCAAAATTTGACTTTTATTAGGCTACTTAGGTTCTATTCATGTCATATACCCTAAGGCACTTTAAGACATAAATGGAACAATCTCATTTGCACCATATACCCTAAGGCTCTTTAAGGTACAAACAAGACAAAAAATTAAGCAACATTATCCATTCCATATACCCTTAGGCTCTTTAAGGAATGAATAAGGCTATAATTTCACTTAGTAATTTTACTTACCCCATATACCCTAAGGCTCTTTAAGATAAAAGCAAAATATTTATTAATGTGATACATATAATATGCCAGATTAAGTATTCCGGATGTATACTTATCTTAATCACAAAGGAACTAAAGAAAACCGCTATGAACCAATTATTAACCAAAAAAACCGCACAACTTTATTTATTAAACAATTATATATAAATGTGAAACAAGCTAATGGGAGAAAAAGCCACAAATAACACTTATGAGCTTTAAAGAAGTCCAACTATTCCATGTTTAGCATCGAAACTTATATTCTACTCTATCATCTCTTGTTCTTCATAATCTAAAATTTCTAATAAAGAAACTAGTGAATGCTTAGCCAAATAAATCGATCTTTGCATATTTAAAATCAATTATGGGAACTTGCAAAATCTTGACTTTTTCAAGCTAGACTTGCTTTTTATAGCTCCTTGTATAAAAGATTAGCGAATTTTAATCTATTTAAAGTTAAGGAGAAAGCTAAGATATAAAATTGGTCGGGTCAAAATTTATTTATGTTCTCAACAACGGAAAGCCTACATTCGTGTCAAAACACTTGTTTTTTTTTCAATTTTTTTTTAAAACTGAACTTTTAAATATATATAAACTTTTAAAATTTTTACGGGAAAACGAGGTACATGAGAACAACGGACAAAATTAGGTAAGATCATATCGAAGATATACCACCCCATACTAAAACTAAACATTATCCTCAATGTTTCCTAGTCTAAGTCTCATAACCCATACTAGTCAATGTTTTCCTATCTAAGCCAAAACCTAAACTAGAACTCAAAGAGTCAAATGCATAATCCGAGCATGGACACAAAAATCTTAAGCCGTTTATTAAGTAAGCTACAAGATAAATGTTAGTCGATAATAATCTAGGAAATCGGATTTCCCCATACTAATGGCAAGCAAAGGCTAGGAAGCTCGAGTGGACCGGGACAAAACACCGAACGCGAGAGTCTTCAAAATTTTTGGGTCAATCCTACAAACAATCACAAGCACAAACAACAAGAATCGGAAGAGTACGAGCCTCCTCACATCACATTAGAAATAAGAAAGAAGAAAGATGGATAAGCATGGGGTGCCTCCCACGAAGCGCTTTGTTTTTGGTAACTGAGTCACATAGCTTGACTCGATCCCTGCATTTAGTTGTCCATGGGGATGGTTTGGAGATCCGGGACTACCTTTGATGGTATGTCCCCTCCAAAGTAATGCTTCACACGATGACCATTCACCTTAAAGTTTGGACCATCGGGTTGAGATAACTCGACGGTTCCATATGGAAAAACTTGGGTGATGGTGAAAGGTCCTGACCAACGGAAGCTTTCCCGAGAATATCTTTAGACGAGAATTGAAGAGTAAAACTCGATCACCAACATTGAAAATGCGGTTTTTGATCTTAGAGTCGTGAAGCTTCTTCGTCCTCTCTTTATATATCAAAGAATTCTCGTATGCTTGATCACGAAGCTCATTAAGTTCATTAAGTTGAAGCTTCCGGTGATCACCCGCGGTTTTAAGATCAAAATTAGCATGTTTCAAGGCCCAATATGCCTTATGCTCTAACTCGATAGGTAGATGACAAGACTTTCCGTACACGAGCTTATAAGGAGTACAACCAATTGGTGTCTTGAAAGCGGTACGGAATGCCCATAAAGCGTCATCTAACTTATCAGACCATGAGGTACGGTTTTCACCAACCGTCCTCTCAAGAATACGTTTCAAGCCACGATTGGAAACCTCCACTTGTCCACTCGTTTGTGGATGATAAGCGGTAGCAAGACGATGAGTGACCCCATACTTAGACATTACTTTAGCAAATTTATCATTACAAAAATAGGTCCCACGATCGCTTATAATAGCTCTAGGTGTTCCAAATCGGGCGAAAAGAGATTTCAAGAATTTTACTACAACTCGAGCATCATTAGTGGGGAGCGCCTTCGCTTCTACCCATTTTGATAAGTAGTCAACGGCTACGAGAATGTACTTATTCCCTCGTGAAGACGGGAATGGACCCATAAAATCGATACCCCATACATCAAAGATTTCACAAACTTGAATAGCGTTTTGAGGCATCTCATCCCTTTGAGAAATTTTGCCTTGACGTTGACACGTATCACAAGATTTGATCATAGCATGGGCATCTCGATATATGGTCGGCCAAAAGAAACCGGCATCAAATACTTTCTTAGCGGTGAGATTGGCACCATGATGGCCCCCGGTGGGTCCTTCATGACAAGCTTTGAGGATATCAATGGCTTCTTGGCCATGCACACACCGTCGAATGATTTGATCCGCACAAATCCGAAAAAGGTAGGGATCGTTCAAGTGTAAATGTTTTAAAAAATAACGTCCTTAAAGGATTTCTTCTTTTGTTGGGGCGACATTCCTTTTATGATAAAATTCCCCGCATGGAAATTTGCAATATCGACAAACCATGGGGTACTTCCACTAGATATAACTCCAAGTTTCTTTGTTTCTAAAGGAAAATTTTCATTTATGTCTTTATTTTCTAACACATCCTTATGAGGATTCTCAAGTCTAGATAAATGATCGGCCGCGAGATTCTCCGTTCCTTTTTTATCACGGATGATGATATCAAATTCTTGTAAGAGGAGAACCCACCGGAGCAATCTCGGCTTAGCATCTTGTTTACTAAGAAGGTATTTAAGAGCCGAGTGATCCGTATACACTATACTTATATAAGCAAGATATTGCGAACTTTTCAAAAGCATAAACTACAGCAAGCATTTCTTTTTCCGTCGTAGTGTAATGAATTTGAGCTTCGGTCATTGTCTTACTAGCATAATGTATAGGCTGAAAATGCTTTGTCTTACGTTGTCCCAAAACTGCACCAATCGCAAAATCACTAGCATCACACATAAGTTCAAAAGTAAGGTTCCAATCGGGGAAAACTAAGATCGGAGCTTCGGTAAGCTTCTTTTTTAAGGGGTCTCTAAAAGCAACAATACAATCTTGAGGAAAAACACAAGCGGCGTGTATCTTTCTCAAGAAGGTGAGTCATAGGTCTAGCTATCTTAGTAAAGTCTTAGATAAATCGTCGGTAAAACCGGCATGACCAAGGAAACTCATAACACCTTTTACTGTGGTCGGATGAGGTTGCTAGCAATAACATCGACTTAGCTTTATCGACACTCAATCCCGGACTTTGATATTTTATGACTATACAATTCTTCTTTTACATAAAATGGCATTCTCCCAATTTTAGAACTAAATTCGTGTCTTACACCTTTTTGTTATTTTGTCTAAATTAGAGAGGCAAGAGCAAAGCTATCCCCAAAAAACCGAGAAAATCTTCCATGAAAATTCCATAGTCTTTTCGATCATCTCATGGAATATATGACCATCATACCACCATTTTGGAAGTACCGGGAGCATTACACAAGCCAAATGGCATGCGATGGTAAGCGAAAGTTCCATAAGGGCATGTGAAAGTAGTTTTCTCTTGGTCTTGGGGATCTATTGGGATTTGAAAATACCCTGAAAATCCATCTAGAAAACAATAAAACTCATTTCCGGCTAATCTTTCTAACATTTGGTCCATAAATGGCAACGGAAAATGATCTTTACGAGTAGCTTCATTTAATTTCCTATAGTCAATACAAACTCTCCACCCGGTAACTAATCGTGTTGGAATCAATTCATTATCTTCATTAGCAACAACGGTTATACCACCTTTCTTGGGTACACAATGAATGGGGCTTACCCACGGACTATCAGAGATCGGGTAAATCATTCCGGCATCAAGAAGTTTGATTACTTCTTTTTTGATTACCTCATGAATTTTTGGGTTAACCCGTCTTTGACTTTGTACCGCGGGTTTATAATCTTCCTCCATCAAGATTTTGTGAGTGCAAAACCGAGGGAGTCATAACCTGATTTTGTCGGTGATTTTTTCCAAGCAATGACCCGTTTATGTGATTTAAGCACCTTTAAGAGGGCTTCTTTTTCATCATCTTTTAAACCTTTTGCAATAATCACGGGTAACTTATCATTTCCCTCTAAGTAAGCATATTCCAAATGAGATGGTAAATCTTTTAACTTTAATTTCGGAGGCTCTTCAATTGAAGATTTTTCCTTGGTTACTTCTACTTGCTTAAGGTCCATCGGAGGGAGTTGAAACGGGTCTTCATTTAACAATTTTTCAATTAAGCAAATATCTCCCTCTGGATCAAAATCCTCATCATCAATTCCCGGTGGAATCGATCCATTAGAAAGACAATTTTCAATTTCTTCTAAAATGAAATCACCTCCCTCAAATGGAGTGAGGGAAGGAAATGAAGTAGCAATTATCGGGTCCGTAGAAGTGTGATTGCCACTTTTGAGACTATCCATACATCCAAGCACTTTTTGAGAATACTCGTCACAAGCAACATCAATTATATCGATTTGATTAACCGATTCCGCATAATGATCACTTGAGTATCTCGAAGTTTGCCCGAGATTAAACGTAATTGCTTCATCATTAAACCTAAGTGTAATTTCTTCACCATAAACATCAATAAGAGCACGAGACGTTCTTAAGAAAGGTCTACCAAATATAATAGGAACTCTAGGGTCGGCATCAAAATCAACTACTACGAAGTCGGCCGGAAAATGAAATTTCCCCACTTTGACGAAAACATCTTCAGAGACACCTTTTGGACGAGTAATTGACCGGTCCGCAAGTTCGGGAGTCATACGAGTAGTGGTAAGTTCGGGAAGAGAAAGTCTCTTCCACACGGACAAAGGCATAAGGTTAATGCTAGCGCCAAGATCGGCCAAGGCAGAGCATTCAACCATTCCGGGAAAATCACAAGGTATAAGGAACTTGCCTGGGTCTCCAAGCTTTTCGGGAAGCTTTTTAAGGAGGACCGTAGAGCAATTCTCATTCAAAGGTGCACTCGAAAGTTTAAAAAATTTCTCCTTGTTACTAATCAAGCTTTTAAACATAGGGGCAAACTTAGGCATATAGAGCAAAGCATCCGCAAAACTAATATCAAAATGTATCTTTTGAAAGATTTCAAGAAACTTCATCATTTGAGCATTAGATTTTTCACGGAGCTTTCCTTGGTTAAGTCTAGAAGGATATGGAATATTGGGCTTAGGTAAAGTCCTCAGAACATCGGGTTCCGGAATAGGAATGGGAATAACCGGAGGTTGGATGTGAGCAGTACTTTCTTAGAAATTAATTTGCTCCTTATCCGTTGTCTCCTCGGTTTCTCGCTCCACTATCTTTTTTGGAGAAGGATTAGTAGGAATCGAGGGTCTCTCATAAGCAACACCACTTCGAGTAGTGATTGCTTTCATCTTATCCTTCGGGTTAGGAATAGTATTACTCGGAAGAGTACCCGAAGTTGAGGCTTGGTTTTGGAAAAATCCACTTAAAATATTCTGCAAATTATTTTGAAAAGCATTTTGTTGATTCATCAAGACGGTTTGTTGAGTCTTCATTGTATTTTGAATTTCATGCTTAAATTCTCCTTTCAACGAGTTGATTTGATTTTGCATATTTCTCATCATTTGGTCATTATATTTCATGTAACTTGAAAACTCATTTGGAATCCCTTGTTGAACTTGATTATTAGGAACTTGAAAAGGTTGGTTTTGAAATCCTTGATTTTGAAAATTTGGAGCATGATTAATTGGAGCTTGAAAACCTTGATTTCCATGAAAATTATTTCCCCGATTAAAATTTATTCACTTACCTTGTTTTTAATTTGATTTACATATTTTGATATTTTGCTTCGGAGCAAAAACGAGTGGGCCATTTGGTTGCTGCATGGTTTGGAGGGATACTTGATGTTGTACCCGTTGCCGCACTAACACTTTGATTGATTACCTATTAGTTTGTAGGGACCAATTTATAGTAAGCATGGTCATCACCACAAATAACACAAGATTCCTCAACCGCTTTAACCGTAGCGGGAGTGACAACTTTCTTAGTAACCATCTCAACTAAGGTCGAAATTTCGTCCGCAAGCTTGTCAATTCTTTCATCCGTCTTACTAGAACTCTCCCTAGAAGTCCTATTCATCCTAGAAACATTCGGTTTGTTTCGTGAATAAAGAACTTTTGCCTTATTCTCAATTATGTTCAAGGCCTCTCTAGTAGTCTTACTCAAAAGCTTTCCACCCGCTGCGAAATTTAAGGAGTCTTGATCATTCTCATTTAAGCTATTATAGAAAGTGTCTATTTGGGTTAACTCCGTAAATCTGTGATGGGGACATGCTCTAAGCATTTCCTTAAATCGTTCCCATGCCTCTTTAAATGTCTCCTCGAATTTTTGAGTAAATCAAAAGATTTTATTCTTGAGGTGGGTGGTCTTCGAGGGAGGAAAAAATTGATTCATGAATTTGTTTACGAGATCTCCCCACGTCAAAATCGAATTAGGAGGTTCTTTATCGTACCAAACTCTAGCGGCCCCCTCGAGTGAATATGGAAACATCATGAGTTTAATCACATCATTCGGTACATCCCTAAATTTCAAAGTCGAGGTAATCCTTTTGAAATTGTTAATATGAGTATGGGGATTTTCCCTTTCAAAACCATGAAATGGGTTGGCTTGAACTAATTGTAGTAAATTCGTCTTAATTTCAAAATGGTCCGCATTTATTTCCGGAATGACGATAGCTTCTCCATACCCTTCCGTGGGTGCTTGGAGTAGCTCTTCCATTGTTCGATTATCCGCCATTGGTGCAACTTCAACGATAGTACGAAGCTCGGGTTCGACTACGTTTGGAGCACGTCGCCTATTTTGACGTCTCGGAATGGTTACAGATGAATTATTTGGAAAATAGGAATTTCTAGTGCGCATGCACTATGCAAAAACACCAAAAATAGCAAACGAGGAGAGAAAATATATACACAAAAAATATTTTTGTTTCACTGAATAATCAACAAACTTAGGGTAACTCCCTTAAGTGAAACTTGCAAGCAAGCGGGGAACGTAGTGGGAGCGAATCGCCTTAAAAACGTTTGTCCCTTCGGGTTGTAGTTCCTTGGAACAACCCTCCTAATAGCTTATTTCACAAAAAGGTACGCCTGTTTGTAGTTGCCACATGACGGTTCTTTTGAATCTTTTGATTGGGAACTTATTAATGGATATTCACAAATTCTCTAGTAAGAGAATTAAATTGCTTGTGTAATTTAATATTTAAGAGAGTTAGATAAGACAAGATATGGCCAAAACTTTTCAAAAGCATAAACTACGGCAAGCATTTCTTTTTCCATCATAGTGTAATGAATTTGAGCTTCGGTCATTGTCTTACTAGCATAATGTATAGGCTGAAAATGCTTCATCTTTCGTTATCCCAAAACCGCACCAATCGTGAAATCGCTAGCATCACATATAAGTTCGAAAGGTAGGTTCCAATCGGGGACAACTAAGATCAGAGCTTTGGTAAGCTTCTTTTTAAGAGTCTCAAAAGAATCAATACAATCCTTAGAAAACACAAACGGTGTTTCCTTCTCAAGAAGGTGAGTCATAGGTCTAGCTATCTTGGAAAAGTCTTGGATAAATCGTCGGTAAAAACCGGCATGACCTAGGAAACTCCTAACACCTTTTACGGTAGTCGGATGAGGGAGCTTAGCGATAACATCAACTTTTGCTCGATCGACCTCAATTTCGGACTTTGAAATTTTATGCCCTAACACAATTCCTTCTTTACACATAAAATGGCACTTCTCCCAATTTAGAACTAAATTCGTGTCTTCACACCTTTTTAGCATATTGTCTAAATTGGAGAGGCACGAATCAAAACTATCCCCAAAAACTGAGAAATTATCCATAAAAACTTCCATAGTCTTTTCGATCATATCATGGAATATGGCCATCATACATCTTTGGAACGTACCGGGAGCATTACACAAGCCAAATGGCATGCGACGGTAAGCGAAAGTTCCATAAGGGCATGTAAAAGTAGTTTTCTCTTGGTCTTGGGGATCTATTGGGATTTGAAAATACCCCGAAAATCCATCTAGAAAACAATAGAACTCATTTTCGGCTAATCTTTCTAACATTTGATCCATAAATGGTAATGGAAAATGATCTTTTCGAGTAGCTTCATTTAATTTCCTATAATCAATGCAAACTCTCCACCCGGTAACTAATCGTGTTGGAATCAATTCATTTTCTTCATTAGCAACAACGGTTATACCACCTTTCTTGGGTACACAATGCATGGGACTAACCCATGGGCTGTCGGAGATCGGGTAAATCATTCTGGCATCAAGAAGTTTGATTACTTCCTTCTTGATTACCTCGTGAATTTTTGGGTTAACCCGTCTTTGACTTTGAACCGTGGGTTTATAATCTTCCTCCATCAAGATTTTGTGAGTACAAAAACGAGGGTCGATACCCTTGATGTCGGTGATTTTCCAAGCAATGGCCCGTTTATGTGATTTAAGCACCTTTAAGAGGGCTTCTTTTTCATCATCTTTTAAACCTTTTGCAATAATCACGGGTAACTTATCGGTACCTTCTAAGTAAGCATATTCCAAATGAGATGGTAAATCTTTTAACTCTAATTCCGGAGGCTCTTCAATTGAAGATTTTGCCTTAGTCACTTCCTTTAGGTCCATCGGAGGGAGTTGAAACGGGTCATTATTCAAAAAAAATTCAATTAAACAAATATCTCCCTCCGGATCACAATCGGCATCATTAATTTCCGGTGAAATTGAATCATCCTTGAGAAAAGCCTCTATTTCTTCCAAAATGAAATCACTTTCCTCGAACGGAGTGATGGAAAGAAAAGAGTCGGAAATAATAGGCTCAAAAGTCATGGTGGGATTGCCACCCAAACAATTATTAGAAAAACCTAACACTTCTTGAGAATACTCCTCACAAGCAACATCAATGACGTCAATTCGGTTTATCGACATATCATCATATGTAGAGGAGTATCTCGTAGTTTGATCGTGATTAAAAGTTACGGCTTTGTCATCAACCCGAAGGGTTATTTCTTCTCCATAAACATCAATTAAAGCATGACCGGTCCTCAAAAAGGATCTCCCAAGTATGATAGGAACCCGAGGATCGGCTTCAAAATCAACAACAACAAAGTCGGTAGGAAAGTGAAACTTTCCCACTTTAACAAAGACGTCTTCGGCGAGTCCTTTAGGACGAGTAATGGATCGATCCGCTAACTCTAAAGTCATTCGTGTGGGGGTAAGTTCGGGTAGGGAAAGCTTTTTCCAAATGGAAAGAGGCATAAAATTTATGCTCGCGCCGAGATCGGCCAAGGCGTAACATACATCCATTCCTGGGAAATCACATGGTATAAGAAACTTTTCGGGATTTCTAAGCTTTTCGGGAAGCTTTTTAAGGAGCATCGCCGAGCAATTCTTATTCAACGGTATCTTAGCTAATTCAAACAACTTTTCCTTATTCATGAGCAAATTCTTAATCGTAGGGGCAAATCTTGGCATCAAAAGTAAAGCGTCCGCGAAGCTAATGTCGAAGTGCAAATCTTGAAAGATTTGAAAGATCTTCTCCATTTGATTCGAATCTTTTTTTAACAACCCGAATTTAAGATCAATGTTTAGACTGAGCCCTATTTGTATTTTCTAATTTTTTGTAGAAATCATTTTTATTCTTTTACTCGACTTAATAAAAATCGTCAATTTTAATTATTTGTGCGCCGTGATTTAGATATTTATCCGCTTTAGCGTTTGAGAAATCAACGAATGCCTATTTTAAGACTTGCGAGCTTAATTATTTTAATTTTTAGTATTTTTCATCTATTATTTATGTTTGGCCGAAACTGAGACAAAAATCGTGTTTTTATTAAAAATGGAAATTTAACGAGCTAGATTAGTGTTTAGGATCGAGATTAACAGATGTATAAATGTTTAACGAAGGTGGGCCGAAGCCCACTCTTTCTCTCTTGTTGCTCGGCAGCCACAACCCAAAACAAACACCCTTAATTTTTTTTATCCAACCCATGACCCAAGCCCAAGTTTACTTTAATAAAAATTGTTATAAAAAGGAAGCCCACTCCTCTTTTTATGTATAAGCCGAGCCAAACACACACACAAAGATCATAAAAAAAATTGTTTCCCTCTCCTCTTCTTGTTCTCTGTTCGACACACACACACACACAAAACACCAAAACCACCATCAACAATCATTAAATCTCTTCCAATTTACTCTCAAATCATTCCTACATAAACCCCCATCATCCTTTTAAAGATCAAACCACATGCAATTGGTTTTTCTTAAGTTTTGATTTTAAAGATTTTAGGGTTTTAGGGTTTTGATCAAATTAACGCATATTGGAGTAACAAGGGTTTGATTTTAGAAGGTTTGGGTATATTAGAAGGTTTGATTTAGTCTTGGTTTGCTCCTTGTGGATTCGGCAGCCCCTACACACCCATCTAAGGGTTGTGTTTGATCTTTTTCTTTCATCCATTTGTGGTTGTAAGTCCATCCTTAAACCTAAAATTGTTGTTTAATTTTTATGGAAAGTGCATGTGTTTTGATTTTGAATTCTTTGAGTCATGCATGTGCTTGATATGTTTTGGCTATTGTTTAATAATGTACATATGGTATATTGGCTGTAGATGATGTTTCTAGGATATGTTATGGCATTGCAAGTGAATAATTGGTGATTTGGATAAGTTTTGATGGGGTTTCTAGGTAGTTTTATGGACTGTTTTTAGATCAGTAGCAAAACGTGGCTTTTCCCAATACTTTTTGGCCTAGAGCCTGTGAATAAATTACATGGTTGGATAGATATAGTTATAAGGTTCATGTGGCTAATTGGATGGTTTTCAATCCTGATGAGGGAGTTATGGGCCGTTTTCGCTTGCTAGTCAATTGGCTCATCGTTTGGAAAACGAGTTAAACTCCAAGTTAATGCTCTAAAATGTAGGATAGGAAAACTAATCTCAGTAGTATACATCTTAATCTAACTTCTCCAAGTGGATTCACTTTAATAGCTATTACGGTTTGGAAAATACAACAAAATTAGTGTTTGGTAGGAAAATTTGGGACTGCTGCAGACCAGCAGTATAAATGGGTTAATTGCAGCAACACTTTTTGCTAGAAGTTCTGGATTATTTTCTGGGGTGTAGAAATAAGTTCAAGGTACATGTGTCGAATTGGATAGAGCCATATCTCCTCCGGATGAGTGAGATATGACCGATTTACGGAAACTAGTCAGTTCTGAACTACTGTTTGAAAAAGGGATTTAACTCCAGATTTTTGCACTAAAGTGTTGGGTTTTAAAACATGGTTAAACACTAGACATCATAAGCTTTCATCTCTCTTTGGATTCAACTTGATTTCTATTATAGAATAGGATTTATGTCCAAAACCGTAAGCGTTAAAAATTCAGCGAACTTTCTGTTTTGAGTTATTGATTGTAAAAATCATTTGTAGATGGTAAATGGTTTGATTTAAAGGCTAATGTTCGGAAATGACTTAAGTATTCTTTCCCAGGGGTGAACGCCCATCTTTTTATCTTCATATAGTTAAGAGATATGGTCTTGTAAAGTTGACTAAATTCAGAAACATAGTTTTACGCCTTTTTTGACAAATAAAAGTTGTGGGCCCACATAGTATAAGATAAGGGAATGCTAAGCGAGAATTAGTAGACACTTAATGTAGTATAAGTGCAGGTTGTATACTAATTTAGGGATAAAAATACTTTGGTTAAGTCTTAATGCAATGCCATGCATATCTCGGAAGCATATCTCATGACCATTTGATTTATTTTACGTATGGTTTTCTTTATCATACTAAGTAGCGTACGCCTTTTTAGGTGGGTGCTACGCATACTTTTCTCTCATCCAAAGATTCATCTACTTCTGATCTCCTTGCTAATACGGTGAGTTCATAGCCCCACCTTTTTATTTTTAATGGTTTTCTTAAGCTATTTTTTGGGTGAGAATACATGCTTGTTTTACCGAATAACTTATCGAATTTACTATACATAACGCTATACATGAATGTTTATACTAAAGCGTTTGCTTTCCACCACATGATTTCATAAACATGTTTGATACATGCTTGTATTACCGAATAATTATGTTACTACTACATAGCGTTAATGAATGTTTTTTACTAAGCTTTTGCTTATTCTACCACATGATTTTAATCGACATGTTTGATACATGCTTGTCTTTTTTACGAATAACTTATCGGCTACTACTCCATAAGCAGTTACTGAATGCTTTTACTAAAGCTTTTACTTGCCTCCACATGATTTAATACATGCTTGTTTTTACAACTGGACACAAGAAATTTATGGTATGCTAGATTTATAATTATGTGATCAATTGCATGAGTAGTTATTGCCCAAAAGACCCAAACATCGTGAACTGTTATTTGCGTATAATTGGTTAGCGCTAGTACAATAAATGATCTATTGGGTTTGACAGCCCTGTTCGGGGTATGAATCGAACCTTTCGAGACCCAGTCACAGGACAATTTGTAAATTTTTTAAGAATTTAGGTATAAGAGCAATAATACTACTTCAGGGGCAACCATAATGCTTATTCTATGTGTTAACGTCACGGCTTCGTTGTCATGAGCTTATTGCATAGAAACGTGATTAATGGCTTGTCCGTACAACAAGTCACTCGATGAACCAAACTTGTGTTCTCTTTTATCTCTTACAAACTCTATGGATTCACTCAATAGTTATTGACACATTACTTGGATTTCAAAAAACCATACTTTTGAATGTGGTAACGCTACTCTTCTTACAGAAATATTTCTTGAAATATTTCAGTACTGCTTTTACTTAAACCTATGAATTCACCAACATTATTGTTGAGTATTTTCATGTAAATTTTCTCTGTTTATTATCTTGCTAGCTGAGCATTGGGAGCATTCGAGACGCGTGGATATCAACAAAACTCAAGGACTCAGTTTTCTTCACATTCGATAACTATTTTTCCTTAAACGTACAAAATGACATGTTTAAACTCTTGTAATCTTGTTAAAAAGAAATTAGTGGGACCTGATTTTACTCTGAAATTTTAATCGATTGTAACATTTTATTAACGTCTCTTTTGAGGTCGTTTTCTGTAACCTGTACTTTATACTATGAAGTAGCACCCCAAAGTGGTATTCCGCTGCGTTGTGATTTTATGGGGGTGTTATAGATTGGTATCAGAGCACTCGTTATAGCGAACTAGGTTGTTTTCAAAACCCTAGACTATAACCGTTTTTCGAAAAAATTTAAGAGTCTTTCACCATTGTCCGATATCCATGCGCTCTTGCTCCCAGGTAATTTATACGCTCTCTTTTGCTTCCTTATTGCTATTACATTAATAATTTGTATATAATACTTGGTTGTTATTTCACTCTCATACGCCTATCTTATGACGTCATATTAATTGCTTTATATCGGCCGATTATATATATACGTTGCTTACTCCGACTATCGGTATTCTAGAGTATTTATCTTGTAATCTCAGTAAACTAGAGTCTAACATCTTGTTAAGGCGAAAACCGTTCGTTTATACCTATTACGAATTTTGAAATATAGGTCCATTAAATCAGATTGCAAAGGGCAGAAATATTTATGTAATGATAATTACTTACATATGTGTATAGTACTATGGTAAGTATTAATAAGTTCTTTTTCTTTGAATCATTAACGTGACTTTATTTTATTTCCTTTTTGATAATATTGACATTCGGTGTACTTTGTCAAATCCATTAGTTATCTTGTCGTTTGACTCCGTGTTCGAATACTCTTCCTATGCTTTTGAATCACGTATGTTGTTTTTATAATCCATCATTCTAAAATCTTCCAGTTGATAGGAGTACGACTTTATCTTATCACCTAGGATCGTGCCGTATTTTGGCACTTGACTTTGGAACACGTTTGACTGACGTCTTATTATTCTTCTCGTTACTTGTTATGATTTTGAAGAATCATGTCGTCAAGAAGACACTCCTTTTTACTTAATGTAGCTTTTGATCTTGTTTTGATATTGTGTTTTGTGTTGGCCATACTTAAGTAGGATGATTTATAATCGTCTTATTGAAATGAATTGGGATGCTTCTTCATTTGAATAAGGAAATTATAAACCGCTGAACCATAAGTTTATAAATTCTTACTTACAAGGATTGGGATGCCTCTTTTTGTAAGTAACAAATTATAAATGAGTGGGCTTATATGTATCTGACGTAGCGTGTGTTCTTCCGTATGAATCATTCTTTGGGCTATGAACTTCTTTCGACTCGTGATTTGTTATATGGGTTTTTCCGAATGTGTATTGACCGACGCAAACTTGATAATCTAATGGTAATGAACCATTAATCGCTTCCAATAATTGACGACTTGTTAAAATCTTTGTTCTCAAATGGCTTCTTCTTCGAGTCATGTATTTTATCTTTCCTTTTAAGTATTCTCGCGACATTCAATCCGTTCACTTGTACACGTTGCATATATTTGATGTTTTGACTTTTTCTCATTTAGTATTCGTTGGAAATCTCGACGATGACTTGCCTATATCCTTATCTCTTCATAATTTAACCGAAGA
>BQNB010039623.1:0-47943 GCA_026074375.1 Tanacetum coccineum
CCAAATTTAAAATTTTTTCTAGCATAACTTTTGTAAAAATTACTAGTTACATGACCTCGCGCACTATAAACCTTAATACCAAATTGTGAGAACTAAGCCTATTCCATTTCCAAACGTTTACTTAAAATTCCATAAAAGTTATGAGTGTGCCGGTGATGTAGTGGACTTTAGAACTTGGCTTGGTATATCACTCGAGACCACAATGATGAGTAACTATGGAGCTTAGATGGAAAACATTTTTAACAGGTAAATTTCTAGAATAACACTAAAAAGCCTAAATGTTGATAAGAAATTAACTAACTACACTAGTGTATAAATCCCGTGTAACACCTCATCTGCTTACTCTCACAATAAGAGTAAAGATCCCCTAAGAAAAACCCTGTTGAGCTATCCTGTCCAATTTCACACCATATGTCTATTTCGTACACAACCTTATACACTTAGCCAACCTAATAATAAGCCTACTTAATCAAAGTTGCTAGTCGCTTTTGTGTAAAGTTTTGTACATCCTATGTCAAAGTGAAATTTTCTATCTCTGGTTAGGTCGGGAAATTGCACAATCCAATGGGAAAATATGTAGCTCGTGTATTTTGCTACTTTCATGATTATGTATTATGTCCAAAGATGAAGTGTGAAAGGAAAAATTATTCGGATAAATTACGATTGTGAAGACGGTGAAATTGCACCAAGGTTTATGTTAAAAAAAATGGAAAAATAGAAAATGCATCAAAAAAGAGAAGGATGATTGATAGTCGGTTCGCTAAACTTAAACCGATGAAATACTTGGAAGGATCGATTATTCATTCATATGTGGATAAAAATCAACGATGTATAGTTTTGTATAAAGTGGCTGATATCACCACTTTTGTAAAAGAATGTAAGTTTGGGATGATCGAGAAGTTGACCGTTATGGAAACACCAACTTAGGTTGTCTTTGTCATTTCTATTATCGAGGCATTTGTATATATTTCGAGTCTTTATCATGGAATGGTCGAGAAAAGTTACTAGCAACTATCTTATTTGTTCAAGCTTAATCTATTTGTTTTGTGAATTTTATTTAACAACAATTTGCTTCCCTTTCCTAGAAATTAACCTTAGGTTTTACTTGAACTAGGTTGAGATCGAGTCATGCATGTCTATTCCGTTGTTACGGCCATGTATGCGTGATTCAACCGCCTTGTTTGTTTATTACTTTTTGTGAAAGTTAGAAGATCCCTACCCTATATCATTTTTCATCCTAACCTTGGTTAAACCCGAATGAGGATGTGATCAAACACACATGTATATTCTGTCGTTATGGCCATGTATGTGTGCTTCATCTGCCTTGTTGGTGTGGTACTATCGGTGAAAGATTGTTAGAATGATCAACCCTTAGCCTTATAATAAAAACCCAATTTACCTTTTGACTTATTCCTCCTTAGCTCTAGTGGTGGAGATGTGTATCCTTGCCAAGCATATGATACGAAGCTAATCACGACCAAGCAAATGAGCGTACCAATTAAATGTTACACCCTAAATTAGTTGAGTGATCTGAGTGTTTTCATTTCCATATTTCATGAGGTACTTGGTCGTGTACAAGTGATTAAAAATGAAAGAAGTGCATAAACGGAAAAATCCTTAACTTCAGTTGGGATACATTTTCAATATAATCTAGAGTCTACTTGAGGACAAGTAGGATTCAAGTGGGGGGATATTTGATGACATCAAATAACGTTACATTTATACCATCATTTATCCCAAATAAGTTATCCAATTTTATATAATTATTGCAAGAATTGTTACTTAATTGCTTAAATTTGTAAATTGCAGTAAATACGGAGTGATTTGTGAATACATGCTAAAAGGCGCATTTTGGAGCTTAAACGATAATATTTGAAGATTTCTTAATTCTACTCAATACGCTGTATCCACAAAAGAAGGTACGGCGTATCAGCGCCTGAACTTCACAAGAAAACGCGTATTCTCACTTCCCAATACGGCGTATCCATGTTTCCCTATACGCCGTATCTAGCTGGATAACTATTCAGAGATTTGGTGAATAAATATATTTTGGGAAGTTGTATCTGATTGATTGTAAACTTAGCGCGCACTCCAAGAAAAACACCCCTATACGCCGTATTGATCTAACTCAATACGACGTATCCAGTTTCAGACACTATAAATATAAGACTCAAAAACGAGTTTTTAGTGTGCAAAATCATATTCTCTATACCATACACATAAAAGACGATTTTTTGAAGAAAAGAAAAGCAACCAAAGGTCAAGAATCGATCACGATTCCATAAAAGACCCCGTGTAATTCTTATACTCTTGTAATCATTTAATTTTTGGCATCGTTCGGTAAAACGTTTAGTTTGCCTTGGTTATTTGATCACGCTTGTATAATTACAATGGTTATGGGCTAATATCCTCGGGTATTAGCCATCTTAATGAAGGTTTAATGTTTGATTTGTTTTAAAATCGATTTCTTAATTTATCGTTGAAAGTTTAATTATGTTTATCACATGATATTTGTCTACGTGTTTGAATATGCGACCTATTATTCAACTGGGTCTAGTTACGCCTAACAAGTGAACTAGATACTGGGATAGCTCTCCATATCATGTTTTATATTACTGGACAAATAGGATCAAAAATAATGTTCTATCTTTGTCTTTAAATTATGAGCTTAGTTGGACCGGTAGGTGACCCGCAATGTTTCAACAAGTATGTTCTTAATTAATTGATAAAGACTTGAACAGTGAACTACCAATATGTAAAATACCTTCAAACAGTAAGTGGGTAAAGTCCCGATGAGCTAGGTTTTAACAAGATCACCATTGCTTTAATCCCTAGATAGATTATAATTAAACTAAAAGGATGCTTTATGCGGATACGTTAATTGTGACAGGATTCAACGTGTCTAGGTCTTAGGATGATGTCCCGCCTAAGTCTTAAGAATGATATGCCGCGAGATAAGAAATATTTGCACTAAACAAATAAACCAGTATTTAATCGGATTTAATATGGCTAATACAGTTTTCTATCATTTGGCTTGTACTGCTCTTTTATCTTTTGATTGTTTTCTTGCATGTTTATTGTGTTTTGAATTGATTATTGTCACCATAAAACTTGTGCCAGTCTCTCAGGCTGAAAACCCCCCATTATCATTAGAACTAGGTTTAGCATAGGTTTAAAAAGTAATTAGAATTAACTTAATTAGATTAATTAAAATACTGATAGAATATAAGGTTAACGACCTCGCTCTTAGTGTTCGACACCCTACTTATCATGTAAAAAGTAATTAGAATTAACTTAATTAGATTAATTAAAATACTGATAGAATATAAGGCTAACAATCTCGCTCTTAGTGTTCGACACTCTACTTACCATGAAACTCTACCCGATCGGGTACACTGCCCGTTAAAGTGTTGTTTTAGGATAAGTCGGCTAAATATAAATTTAAAACTTGGTAATCAATAAATTGACCCTACACGACAGCACATCAAGTTTTTGGCGCCGTTGCCGGGGAGTGAAAAAGTTTAACCTTTAATTTTATTAGTATTTCTAACCATTAGCTTAGAATAATTTAATTAGTATAATTTAACTATGTTTGTATTATATTTAATTGTGTGTTTAAATTCAAGCATCATTTATACTCTGTTCTGGTGATACGGCGTATTTACCAGTTGAATACGACATATCTAACCTTTTAAACAGATACAACGTATTTGTACTTTGCTGTGTATACGGCGTATTTTGCAAAATATATACGGCGTATTAACATCAGAATTCATTATCTTTGCAAAATTTCCTAGAAAAGCTTTACTTTGAATCATGTCTTTTATGTCAGGATCATCATTTGGATTCTACCCTTTCCAGTTCTCCTGTCCCCCAAGGAAACTAACAATGGAAGAAATGTTATACAAGTTTATCGACGAAGGAAGACAAGAACACGAGGAAATGGGGGCATTCATTAGAGAATTCAAAACAACCAATGAACTCTTACTAAAAGAAAGAAACAATTCACTAAGCGAGCTCAAATTCGAGGTATACAGGTTGTCAAAAGCAATTAATGATGCTTAATTATCAAATTATGAAGTGAAGGGTGTGACTACTAGAGGAGGGAAGACAACAATCGAAATCATTCGTGACACAAATGAAGTCCTCGTCGATAAACCCGTAGAACCAAATGAAGTCCTCGTCGAGACCAAACCTCAAGAAACAAAAGAACAAACTGTTAAGCCACCAACAAAAAATTTCCTCTGACATAAGGATGAGCTCGGTGGCTTTCGTCAAGTCCATGGTAGAAGATTTGGATAATGGTTCATCATCCTAAACCATGTCCGTGACAACAAAGTAAGTCTTTCATACGAAGCCAAGCATCAACAAGAGGTTCGTGGGGATTTTGGGTGAAACCTCGAATTTCTCCCATAATTCGATCGAACATTGCCGGTGGAAAGAATCGGCTTACAGAAAGCCTGTGTCTCTTTCTCCCAAGTAGTGATAACACTGAGACTTAATTCGTTCAACCAAACTTTAGCATCTCCGGGAAGAGATGATGGAAAAATTTTGAGCTTGATGACATCCACATTGGTGTTGTCATATTGGAACATTCCGCAAATCTTGACAAATTTGGCGATGTGCTTGTGCGGATCAGCCCACGCACGGCCATCAAATTGTCGGTCTTTGATCATTTAAAGGTGATGACCTTTCACGGTAAAGTTGTCTCCAAGGTCAACCCGCATAATACACTCCAAAGGAGTAAGTTGCTATGGCTCGGTTGTTCCCTCACATAAGTCGGTCGTCGACCATTGGAAATGGTAGATCAAGAAATGGGTTGTAAATAGCTAGGGCTTCAAAAAGGTTTTCAAAAGGTGGGTATTTAATTTTAAGAACTCGGTCTTCTAAGGGTACGAATGTATTTCTCTTCTTTTTCTTCTTCTTGGTTCGGTGGATGAAACGTTCGAGTTCTAAATAAAGACTAGTATGTTCTTGTCCTGAAGAACGAGTGTTCATTCAAGTGCAAAACACAACTAGGAGTGGATCCAAGTAGGGCTCGGTTATGAAAAAAAGGTATAAAAGGCGGTACGAAATAATGAATCGGGGCTGCCCAAAGAGTTCCAGCCGGGAGGCAGGAGCTGTCAGCCGGGCAGCTGGCTTCGGCTTTTGGTCGCATTGAGATGAGCCAGTCGGCTCGATTGTCAGCTGGGCGGCTGGCTGCTTCTGACAAAAAAAAATTGAAAACAAGGATGGGGCACCAAGGAATAATTAAGGTATAAAATTTATAACTAAAACAAGATCAAATCCCGCAATCGCACAAAACCTGATTGCGTGCGATACGGGTAATTTATAAATTTATGACTCGGTTTACCGAATTTCTTGCAACACATACAGCAAGTGTACTCACCGTGGTACAAGAGATGTATGTTCAGCCGGAGCTCGTTCGTGGGGATTAGTGTGTTTTGGTGATGTTTAAAAATTCGACAATAACTAAATCCTATCAAGCAAGCAATGAGTTATGATGAGATTCAATGATTATAAGACTACACTTGATTAGACTAGTTTGGGAAATCCGATTTGTTTGATTGTCATGAACAATTTACAATGTTGAGTATGAAAATTAGATGGTGTTCTAATCTATTGTTTTCAAAACTTTTAATCTTCGTCAAGATCTTAAGTGACAAAAACAAGCTTTAAGTTTAATCAATCAATTCAAGACTATTCTAATTTTAATCCGTTTGATTTGTGATTCGTTTCATAAACTTGTTAACACCCACAATTATGTTTCTTGTTAGATCAAAACATTTAGAAAATGGTCAATACAAAAGGTAGCCGGTCATAGACAAAAAAGCGACAATTGATTGATAACAATACCCCTTTCGACCTATGATACTTTTAACAATCAATATGGTTTGATAAAACAATGTCACGTGAAACATAAGCATAGATGGATCTTAGAAATATCTTGAAATTGAATTAAAACGTGTTATCACAATCATAATTAAATCATCATACCACAAACATCATCTAATCAACTGCATAAAGACACTAGCCACTCATAGCAAACAAAGACATAATTCTAGAAATTATAGTATTAGAAAACATGATTAAAAGGTCTTACAAAAGTTGTAAAAGATTACAAGAGATGAGGCTTTGATGCCTTAAAGAACAATGATGAATTCTTGATGTTCTTGACCTCTTAAGATGGCTTCCTTCTTCTTCTAACTTCTGGGATTTTAGGTTTTGGAATGGTTTATGGCTATTGAGAGAGAGTGGAGATGGCTACTAAGAGTAGAAGAGAGAATTGATGAAGCGATGATGAAAAACACTACCAAAGAGGTCTAGATTTATACTACTAAGAAGGCCATGAGGTATTGAATGCTAAAATTAGGGCCAAAGGGTCATAACATGCCAGGCACAAAGGCTCCAAATCATTCTTAATCGTTCATGGAGCTTCAAGATACAAATGGGGAAGATGACCAAAATGATCCTGGCGGCTCGCCCTTTAGCCGAGCGGCTGGCTCCTCAGCCGGGCAGCTGGCCACACGCACCCATATACAATTTTTTTTATTTCTTGTTTAAGCTTCCGTTTGAGTTGTGTTGGGTCGTGGATCATTATACTTCATCATAACTTCATTTAAGCTATATCTTGGAAACTTGAATGGTTGGTTCTTTTGCTCTTGAAATGCTTCCGAGCTTGATCTTGATTTTGGGATTCTTTGTACTTGTATAAAAACTCGATTTCTTCGTCATTCCTTCTTTTATTCCTTGCTTTTCCTGTACTTGGCTACAATTAGACTTGCAAATACACTTTGGTACAATTAAGTAACAAAACCATAGATAAATAACCAAATAACTTATACAAAAGTACGGATAACGCTACTAAACATACTTAATTTGAGCGTTATCAAATACGTACCCAAAACCTTATGTATTTTTATTCAATTTTTTTGTTATTAACAGTTGGGAATTGTTGATGATTTTTTAAGGATTATTGTAAGGAAGAGAAAGAAATGATGGCGGAAAATAATGTTAAGTGTGCTTTTAATTTTCTAGTATCTTCTCATTGATTTTAAGTTAGTATTGTTGATTCTTTGATGTTGATAGGGGTTTTAAATAGTTGTGATTAATATTAATGATGTTGGTGTTAATGTAGGTTTTGCTTTATTGCTCAATAAGCATTCGTGAACTTTACGAGTTCTAAAGGAGCTTGGAAGTTTCATGTTTGTGTAATTGAAGAAAGTTAGCCTTTGTTCAAGAGCAAGAAGATTGCCGATGTTGTTTGTGATGGGATTCATGTACTTCTGTTATATTAGGATGGTTGTGATTTTGATTTTGTACTGTTAGTACAATGTTCTATGATAGCAGTTTTATATACTATAAAATATTTATAAAATATAATACTTTTAAAAGAGAAATTAAGAAAATTACCAAGTTACCCTTGATAAAATTCACTCTCAAAAATATATATAATATAATATATAATACGTATATTAAACCGGGTAAGTATGATCACCCAGGTCGTTATTCCCAATGACTAGTGAAATTGAAACGCTCGATTTAGCTGGATTCTGATTAGAAATAACAAATGACATTTGTTAATCTAAAGCAACAATTAAAATGAACAATTAAAAACAATTAAACAATTAAACAAATACGAAAATCAAATAAAACGCGACTTTTAAGCAAGTAAACTAAATTTTAACCCCTAAAAATGTAAACTAAAATTATAAACCTAGGATAGGACAAAAGAAAATTTTAGAAAAAGAAGTTATTATTTTTGGCTTTTTAGATTAAAAGATATGATTTTTTTTTCTTAAATTTAAGCTAATAAGAAAAACTATAAAAATAATAAACTATTAAAGATAAAGTCCTAAAAATTTTATAAAAATTACACTAGATAAAGAAAGTGTGCAGAAATTTTCTAAAAATAAAAGCCCTAATTTTTACTTTCTAATTAAAGTCTAATTAAACTAATTGAAATTAAACCCTAATTATTAATTAAAAATATAAAACTAATTAAAAACTAACTTAGGGACTGACGGTGCAAAAGAGAAAAAGATTAACTGAGCTAAAGTAACTAACGGGCAAGGACTAACTAAGACACAAATAAAATTTGAAAGTTACACAAACAGTCCCTGAGGCCCAACCCGATAACAACTAAAGTCCAATGATAAGCTCAAATTTTAAAAGTGCTTATCACTAAAAACTTGAAAGAGCAAAGTTGTAAAGGAAGCTAGTGGGAACAAAATTTATAAAAGCTACTTGGGCTGAAACTAACAAATAAGCTCAATAAGAGCTTATTTTTAAGCTGACCTCAGAAAGAGGGGCTTAACCTTTGGTTTTAGAAAATAAGCTATAAAAAACTCAAAATTAGTTCAAAATGAAAAGGGAAAAAAAGTTCTAATTAGCTTATGATGAGCTTGTGTTTACCTTTTCAACAACAACCGGAAGAGTTTGTTGTTGTCGACGTCTTCGAGATTGCGAACGAGTGCGCATAAAAAGAAAAAAAAATTTAAAATTAAAAGCAAACTTAGACTAGATGTTTTTTTCTCGTTTTTTTTATTATCATGAATTTTAACAAGTTACACGAAAGAGAACTTAAACCAAATAACAACACTTCACGGTACTCTCAAATTACTTTTCAAGGTAGACCGTACTCCGTAGTGGAACACATAAATGCAAGTGTTAAATCTTTGATTACGATTTGGGAACAATTGCAAGTTCACCGGAAATTGAAATGATAATATCTCAATAGAAGATATTATATGTTGGTGTTCGATTACCAACTTTGTTTATTTTATTTCTGTTTTTTAAAGGATAATTTTTTTATTGTTTTTGATTGATTTTTTTTATATCTTTTACTTATACTAAAAAGAAAAGGAAAATATATTTTTTACTTATTATATTTTATGAATTTTTTTTTTTTGGTTTTTTTGAATTTTAAAACAAAAATGAAACTTTCGAGGATGAAAGGATCTTCAAACCAAATCAACAAACACAAAACGGAGGAATCTTAAACACTAGTCCCCGGTAACGATGCCAAAAACTTGATAGCAGTTTTATATACTATAAAATATTTATAAAATATAATACTTTTAAAAGAGAAATTAAGAAAATTACCAAGTTACCCTTGATAAAATTCACTCTCAAAATATATATAATATAATATAAAATACGTATATTAAACCGGGTAAGTATGATCACCCGGGTCGTTATTCCCAATGACTAGTGAAATTGAAACCTCGTTTAAGCTTGGATTCTGATTTGAATAAGCAAATGGATAATTTGTTAATCTAAAGCAACAATTAAAATGAATAATTAAAAACAATTAAACAATTAAACAAATACGAAAATCAAATAAAACGCGACTTTTAAGCAAGTAAACTAAATTTTAATCCCTAAAAATGTAAACTAAAATTATAAACCTAAAATAGGACAAAAGAAAATTTTAGAAAAAGAAATTATTATTTTTTGGCTTTTTAGATTAAAAGATATAATTTTTTTTCTTAAATTTAAGCTAATTAAAAAAAACTATAAAAATAATAAAACTATTAAAAATAAAGTCCTAAAAATTTTATAAAAATTACACTAGATAAAGAAAGTGTGCAGAAATTTTCTAAAAATAAAAGCCCTAATTTTTACTTTCTAATTAAAGTCTAATTAAACTAATTGAAATTAAACCCTAATTATTAATTAAAAATATAAAACTAATTAAAAACTAACTTAGGGACTAACGGTGCAAAAGAGAAAAAGATTAACTGAGCTAAAGTAACTAACGGGCAAGGACTAACTAAGACACAAATAAAATTTGAAAGTTACACAAACAGTCCCTGAGGCCCAACCCGATAACAACTAAAGTCCAATGATAAGCTCAAATTTTAAAAGTGCTTATCACTAAAAACTTGAAAGAGCAAAGTTGTAAAGGAAGCTAGTGGGAACAAAATTAATAAAAGCTACTTGGGCTGAAACTCACAAATAAGCTCAATAAGAGCTTATTTTTAAGCTGACCTCAGAAGAGGGGCTTAACCTTTGGTTTTAGAAAATAAGCTATAAAAAACTCAAAATTAGTTCAAAATGAAAAAGGAAAAAAAGTTCTAATTAGCTTATGATGAGCTTAATCTATAAATGCAAAGAAAACTAAGCTAGAAGTACTTTTAAACTAATGAAATCAAGCATGAAACAAGCAAACTCAGGAAATAAGCAAGTAACTCAAATTCCAAATAAGCTAAAAACTTTTAAAAAGCTAAACTAGACTCTAAAACTTAAAGAACTTATTAAACTACTTATGATTCATCTATATAGGCTATAAAATCTAGATTCATTAGCTAAATTAACAAATTAAAATTCTACTTAAGTTCCTACTATTTTTGATGTTTTCAGGCTTTTTTATGACTTTTGACAGCAAAATAAGCTAAGGCAATAAGCTAGAAAACAAAATTTAAGACTTAAACTATATTAAGCTATAACTATTCTAAGTCCTACCTGAATTTAAGCTCCTAAATCCTAATTTGACTTAACTAAAAACTTAACTAAAGGTAGCAATACAAACTTGTGATAGCAGTACTAACTTTATAGTTAGTACTGGTGCACTTTGCACAAGTGCAACACTATAGTGCAGGTTTCCTTAAGGGAAGTCCTGCACTAAAACACACTCAAATGGAGTGTATTAACAAAGTACAAACAAGATCTAAGCCTTGGAGGGCTTAGATCAAAATTTCACAAGTGAAATTTATAGAAAATTGTACCCTGGTGCAGGAACAAGGAATATAAGCTCTAACTTTTTCATTTTCAATATCTAACTTATAAAAACTCTTTTCCTAATTATCTTAAAGGTAAACACAAGGTTTGACTCAAGCAAATTGCACAATTACTTTTGACTTTTTAAGGTCAAACACACTTAAACCAAACACTCCTTAATGTGATTGACAGATTTTAAGAAGCTTATGAAATGCAAATCTTATTAATAAGCATTAACTACCAGATAAGAACTAGCTTAAATAACCAATAAAAATCAAAAAAAAAAAAAACCTAACAAACATGAATCAACAACTATATTAAGCTATAATCTAAGATTAAGCTCATCTCTACTTATTTTTTTTTTAGGAGTTTAATGACAATTATATGAAAATCTAAGATCTAAACTATTAAAAACTAAAACAGATGAACAACTAAGATTATTAAACTATACTAAACACAAATAAGCACTAATAAGTAAAATATTAAGCAAATAAGCAGTTTTACTCTAATAGGCAGTTTAAGCTAAATAAGTAAAGAGACAAAGAATCTAAAAGGGAAACTTACTTTAAACTTTAGCTAAACAGAAGCTAATTCTCAAATAACAGCTACAAGCTCTAGCTTATTCATGTGAATAAGCTAGTTTAAGTCCTTGAGAAACCTTTTCCATGTATTTGGAACTCTCCCATAACTTTCCACACCATGCATAGGTAAAATATAGATATTAAACGATTTATAGGTTTAAGAGTATGATTTAAGAGTAATTAAGCTCAAAATCGGGAAAGCTTAAATACTCTTGAGAGCTTATATAAGCTTTATTAGCTTATTGAGTAAGATAGGCTTATTGAGAGAGCTTAAAGGTTGAAAGTAAGAAGAGCTTATGACAACTAAAAACTGAGTTTCATTAATTGAAAACTGAATTACATTACTAAAAAAAAGGAGATTACAAAAACATTTAAGGAAAATTACATTAGGTAAATAATAATAAATTAAGCAAGACTAAAAATACTATACAAACAAATGCTGTGTGTGTGAGAAGTGAGGCCTATTTATAGTCAGCTAGGGAAGATTCTAGCCCCTTGCCTTGCTCTCCAATCCTTTTAATCATGGCCAATCATTTATTCAATCATTTGAGCATCAATTGTGGCCGTTTGATTAAGCTGTGTGTATCTGAGGATCGCCAACCGTGTCATTCCATTGATGTGACAGTTGTGTTAGTTGTGGAGTGATCATGAGCAAATCCCACTTAACTTGTGCTTTTCTTTGCTCTGAAAGATGACGTGTCCTTAGAGCTTGAGTGCCCAATGATTCCCTCTAGATTAGACTAATTTTGTCCTTGCCATTATGTTTAGGACTCCTCCCCCCAAATATGAAATAACAATTGTTTTTATTTTGACTAACGCAACCCTTTAATTCTGATTTTGCCCTGGTTTTACACTCTTGGTGAAACGGGGAGACGGGTGAATAGTAAAAGGATTTGGCGCCCAAATTTGACAGTTAAATTGGTTATAGGTTTGGGATTTTACACAATTGGTCCTTGTGTTCTTTTTCTTCTTTTCTTGTTATAAACTAGATTAGGAAGTTGCAAGATAGGTCCCTGGAGTTTATAAAAGATAAGTGGGCTAAGGGTTTTGGGTTTTATAATCCGGGTAAGGCCCATTTGGGTTTAGGGACCATTTATGAACTTTTCTAAAACTTAAGGGGCTTAAGTGGATTATTTTGGGCCTTGTTGACCAATGATTGGCTTTTCTTTTACTGGATTTGACTAAGGCTTGACTTTTCTGGCTTCGGCTTTGATTCTTTGGCTTCTTTTTGTACTCCTCTGATTCTCGTATCCGTGCTTGCTTGTTTTTTACTGCTTTCTTGTATTTTAACTTATCCACCTGCATACACAAACACAAATACAAGCAATACTTTTTTGTGCCTAATTTTTGGTCTGTTTTGGGTTTAATTGGGTTATTTTAGGTACAAACAGATATGTGTATTCTACACTTATCATTCTACATCATATTAATCTTTGAAACAAAAAGTGTTCTAATACTCTATAATTATATTCAAGCTTGTTGTGATTTGGAGTTAAAATTGTTATAAACAAGAAATTGTAGGTATTTGTTATTCTTAAACTTTAAAATGCAATTTAGTCTCTTAGATAAAACAATCATAACTATAGACCCTAGTTGTGAAAAGGTTCAACATTGTTTTGGTTTCAAACCAAACCGTAAGGGTCGTTTGATAGGATGGAATAAAACGTCAAATTATTGAAATAAAAGATGTAATTGAATGAATGATGTAATGTAATACGTAGTAATATATTACCCTTATTAATAATGTCTGGTTGTTATGATAGAACGGAATACAATCGATAAGAAAAAGACCGAAATAATCATTATTGATAAGAATTTTATTAAACGTGATTAGTTAATGGTAGACTTTTATGTAGTTTTAATTACATTACAAGACGTAATAAAAAAAGGTGGGGACCCGTAAGGAATGAAATTGGTAGTTTTTGGTGTAATGAATCATTACATTGTATAATAGTAGTCAAACAATTTTTTTTTCACTATCAACCGAAATAAACCCAGTATTCATTCCAAGCTTTCAGTTACATCATTAACCCTAACTTACTAAGTCAATGAGGGCTTTTTTTGTAAAAAATCTTCACCAAGAAAAATCCACTTTAGACAGAAAGCGGTAGTTAGCCAATTAGCTACTAAAGTTTGAGTTGTGAATGAAGCAGATAATTTTTATATGTGTTGACACTTTTTCATTATAAATTTTACTTTCATCCCACATATAGACAACGAGTGGTTTACCCGTGCTCCGCTGCTGGGCGCAGGCTTTGACATTCGTTCATGGTTTCGCTGCGAGGTGCTGGATTTTGTGTTGTTTTAGAATCAAAAGCAACGAAAACATGTTAACAATTACTGTAATTTTTTGTTCCTCTTCCAGAACTACTTTAAAGAACCTTGTGACCTTTAGAACATACACTATCATTACTAAAAAGTAAAAAGACAACTATAAAATCAAGTTTCTTAAACTCTTCATTTTAATGGAAATCCGAGCCGGGTTGAAAATTGGAAAACTATTCGACTTAAGATCTATTTGTATGCGTCCTCCTCATTGTTTGTTTTAGAGTACCGATAGAACATAATCCGATCTCATATCATTAGCGGATGTTGTAAATAGATTTCTTTTTAAAAGGGAGCACTATAAAAGTAGGCGTCACTTCTTGAAAGATGAACTTGAATTCATCTTCTACTCCGCATACGTTGGCTGCCTGATGTGCGGTTATCGTAGGACTTCTACACGAGAAGTTTTACAACTCCCTAGGCAGTGCACCTAATCGTTTGTAGTTTGTATTATAGCAAGACTTAGGGTTGTTTTATTCTTCACGCGACAATTCACTATCGGGGAATATGCTGTGAAGGCTCGATCACGGACTAACCTAAATTCTAAAGGGTTGAAGGACGATTATTTTACATTTTTTTGTATTTATATGGAAAGAAAGGTAATCAAATAATTGAGAGGTGTATGTTTAATTACCAAAATAAACTTAATATAATTCTACGCCTCATGTGATAACAAATAAGATAAAAATTGTGGTCTATTTACTCGATGTATTACTCCCTATCTCGCTTCCCTAGTGTATGTTGCCTTTGTCACCCTTGTATGATCTATTAACTATTTCCTAAATGCATGAACGAATTACACGCACCCGCCGTCTACTTAGCTATGCCGCTAGAGCAACACAAGCAAGTAAGTAATTAAGACTATTTACGGCCCCTAGAGTTTACTAAGTGGCATGTAAAATACATTAAAAGTGGATCAACCATATTAGGGGGCAAGGTAGTATGCAAAGACTGTCACCTGATTGGTTATCCTTTCCTACATAATCACGTTTTCCCAAGACATATCAACATCGAAGTTATAGACAGAAAGCTGGTTTTCTAAGACCAAACGTGCACATCCATCACAAGAAGCAACATCACTAAGATCTACATTCTAGGTTTCATACAATCATAAATAAACACAATAATAGGTTTAGCCAAGCATGTTAAAGATAAAGCAAGAACAATAGATCAAACAACACATAGACATATTGAATGATTAATACCCTACTTTGAATTAAAACATGAAGTTATGAAGAAGTACAATATGGGTTTTTAGGGCCTTAGTAGAAAAATTATATCCTAAATCGTTCTCCTACAACTGCTAAACGAACTAGGGTTTGTACCCTCTTTTTTTTCTAAAGTTACACACTGAAAACCATAAATTTGGGTTTGTATATATAAGAAAATCGACGTGGTGGCATCGCGTTTTAGTCATGACACCGTCGTAAAATGAATTTTCTAGATTTGTATTTAAGTCGATGCGAGCTGACGCCGCCTTGAAATGTGTGACGCCGTCACTTGATGAGTTGTGACGGCGTCTAGTATAGCATATGACGCCGTCTCTAGGCTCTGTGAGCACAAATCTTCAAGAGTCTTGGTGTTGGTCCGTAGTCTTGTCCGTTTTTCTCCAAATGAGCCCAAGTCATATGTAATTCATCCAAATGTCTTCCAAATGAGAAATACATGAAAAAGAACGATTAAGTACCTATTTTGGGAATAAACACACAATTTTGGGGGTTAAACGACCCCGAAAAAGTGTATAAAATGACACCTCATCAAATACCCCTACACTTGGGATTTGCTTATCCTCAAGCAAATAGGCTTTTCTATCTAGACAATAACAATATGAGAGGTCATTTTACCTACTCTTTAAACATATTCTACAACACAACTTACGAGACCTCTAATTAAAAGCACGAAAAGTAAAAACTAGTCACCTCACATAAGTGTTTTTGGGATCCTTCTCATTCACTCAAGTGTATAATAAAATTTATAACATATGGGGAAACGGAAAATCACAACTCATTAACCTGTCATAGCATATAAATATACATAGACTTGTAAAGATCAAATCTCCACTACTATGTGCAATTATTATTCATTACTATCAAAACCAAAACTAAGAAGGTCTTTTAAAGGGTTTATAGGGGTGTAGGTGTGAAGATAACATCCAATGGAAACGAATGGTTGGGATAACATTTGGGTGGCTTTGGGTGAATTTAGAGTGGCAGGGTTAGCTAATTATTTACACGAATACACTTTGGTTTGGTTGCTAAGCCAAGACTCGGACGAAGATATACAAACTCTACACAACTCTACATCAAACTCTTTCTTTTTCTTTTCTCATTTTTTTAATAAGTAACATAATACAACATGGGGGTTTATAACACGTACCCCTACACTTGACTTTACATGCTCAATATTTACAATCTAACTAATGACCCGTATTGAGGTGGATCAAAATAACATGGAGATCATTTGACAAACATAAGGGGGTAATTGACTTAAATTTTCTACCTATACATCCACTAAATAAATACTACCATGAATCCCAATCGTCCCAAAACTGTATTTACAAGGATAAAGACTTAGCAACCGTGTACTCAATAATTAACTTGGGTTAAAACAATAATGTACTAAAGGTGAGTACATATAAGGTAGGCTAAGGCTTTTTGGGTGTAACGATTGGTGTAAGGGTGTCAATGCTCTTCATTAATAGTCCGGATTAACCAGAAAATTACAAGAACCGTGAAAAATGATAGGCTCGGAGTTGTACTAGGGTAAATCGCTCACTAAAGGTGAAGTGCATGGCAAGCGGTGTGGGATAGTTTATATGATCGCGGTGACCATCAAAAACAGTTACAAGGTTATAAACATGGGTAATTCCTAATTCCTCTTGTCAAGCAAATACTAATCTTACTATGCGGTCTCGGAATGCATCACAAAAACAAGTTCTAGAATTTAATATACTACCGGTACACTCATATGAATTTTACTAACACCAGACATTCCAGAAAAGGCTACGAAGTACCACAAACGTACACAACGTAAAGACAGAAAGACACAGATGGAACTGCTCACATCTTTAAACTCGAACTCGGGTAAAGATTAAAATCATCTTGGGTTACCGACGATAGGTACCCGAATTCCTAAAGATCTAAGGGCGAACCTTACATTTTTAGGGTGGAATTTTAAGGGTTATTATGCTAGTCATATAAATTCCTATCCATGGGACGCTAGTAATACTCGGTTTTCATTTGTATGTGTCCGTCAAAAAAAAATTAAATTTTGGTAAAAATCTCCCTTTTTATGCCTATGTTTCCTGATATATTACCGCAATCTTTTCAAAGGACAAAGCCAATGACAAATGAAATAAATGTTTCTAAGGCTTATTTCCCCTCTACACTTATTTTGAACATTGTCCCCAATGTTCTCTGGAAGTACCCATTAAAACGAATAATGGGAAAAGAAAATAAGGAAAAAAACTAGTACTCCCCTGGTTTTTTCTCAATAATGGAGAAGAAACATATGATAACTAGTTAAATCGTCCTCTGAGAATCATCCAATGAAACTTTCTAAGAACTTCCAAGCTTCTCCTCATCAAATATAACTTGTAATCAAAGACAAAGACAACTATACCAAGCATAAAATGTGTGATTTACCAATATACAATGTGAATTTAGGGTTCGACTCGATAGATAGGATGCAAGAATTGTTAAACTCATTAGGTTTTGCAGGTTTATACAGAATAATACATATATTAAATGCTATGCAAGTTTTATTTTCAAAAATAATTAAAAACTTTGTGTTTTCTGGACCTAGGCGTTTGACGCCGTCGGGGTTGGTGTGACCCCATCACAGGTGTCGTGGTGACGGCGTCACTTGTTAATCATGACGCCGTCTCCACAGTCTGTGAAAACGAAATTTTTGTTTTTGATGAAAAATTTCCTGCACTTGATTCCATAAGTTAGTTCCTGTATAAATGGCTGCATAAAACCTGAGATTTAACAATTCAATCATATGACTCGAAACTGACGCGAATTAATCTAAACAATTCATTTAACATGTTTGAATTTGGCTCAAAAGCCAGATAAATTCCCCTACACTTATTGTTTGCAAAATACCTTTGATTGAAATTAAGACGAGGTTAAAGACAAACAAAGCATGATTACAAGATAATTCAAACATATAAAACAAATGGAAAAGAATTAAAACACACATGACAACTCCAATTTTGCGGAGAAAAGTAAATTGGGGTTGCCTCCCAAGAAGCGCTTTTTCTTATTTACGAGTATTGTACTAGACTCGAAGTCACATTACTCCTTAAGCTTGATTATAATATGTGGTTGGTTCTGAGTTTTTTAATAGTCTCTCTATCTCTTTTATAATTATGTCTGAGATTCATGCAAGATTTGTAATATCCTTTTCTCTTATCAAGGAGATGCTTAAATCCCATTTTTCTAACCTTCAAGCTATCCACGAAGAACGCTTCAAACTTATCTTTTTCAAAAGGGGATATCCGATCTAATTCTTTTGTCCTTTGGGGCATTCTAAACACAACCTCATCGTCTCTCTGGGCAAACCTAATCAATCCTAAGGATTCGTCATGAGTGAGCTTAGATGTACGTGCAAAAGGTTGTCCCAAGACTACTTCACTTAACCCACTATCAATGATGCTCCCCAAATCTTCTAGAATCATAAAGTCCACAACATAAACGAAGCATCCAATAAATATATGCATGTTTTTGGCTCTTCCTATGAAGTTTCAAAACTTGTATGGTTGGTATGGGTTCCTACGTGCTTGAAAGGGTTTTTCTCTTATTTTGTTGTAATAAGCACGAGACATGATGTTGACAGGAGATTGTAGATCAATGTATGCATGGCCCGTGTAGACGGTGCCAATTACACAAGGGATCTTTAAGCTCCATGGGTCGCCTCTCCTAATTTTAGGCTCTAGGGTTGAAAAGGGGGGTTGAGGTTCTCCTAACAGTTCTTTATGGTAAACTAATTCTTCTTCAGTAGGGAACCTATCTTTGAACAATCCTTCCTCAAAATTGTTTCTTCGTTATGTTCTTAATTCAAGTTCCTTAATTCTCTCCTCAGGGCAGAAAATCTCGGAGTCGGAAGATTGGTTGGTCATTTCATTAACGGTTTTTAAAAGGAGAGGTCCAATGGTCAGTCTCATTGTTAATAGCGTGTTTATCCGGGTCGTGAATTTAACGTGAGTAAAGGGATTCCTGAGAGACAGTTTCTATGGTTGATGATGGATTCGCGTTCTCTACGGTGAAGAATGGAATAGTCAATGGAAATTACAAACAAACACACAAATAAAAGATAGACTACAAGAAAGCTAATGTGCAGAAATTAAATCTTACTTGAAAGGATTCAAGCAAGTAGAACTATGCTAAACTATGATCAAAACCTAACTATTCCCCAGGGCGCGGCGCCAAAAACTTGATATGCGGTTGTCATAGGACTTCCTAGACGAGAAGTTTTTACAAACTCCCGGCAGTGCACCTAATCGTTGTAGTGTCGTATAGGCAATGACTCGGGGTTGTTTATCGTTTACTCGGGGAATGTTGGGAAGGCTTGATCACGGTCTAACAGAATTCTAAGGTTGAGGGAAGATTATTTTTGTATTTTTGTATTTTATGGAAAGCAAGTAAATCATCTATTTTAGAGGTGGGGTTAGTTTTAGCTAATAATAACTGAACATACATCCTACCTAATTGTGATAACAATAAGAAAAAATTGTGTCCTATTTTAATCATGTATTACTCCTAGATCGCTTCTCCTGTGTTTTTGCCTTTGTTCACCCTTGTATATGATTTGTGTAACATTTCCAAAAGCATGAACGAATTCCAGAACCACCGTTGTCTACTTAGTATGCCGCTAGAGCAACGCACGATGCAAGGTTAGATTAAGATATTATATGGCCCCAGGGAGTTTACTAAGTGACCATGTAAAATAACAATTTAAAAATGGATCAACCATAATTAGGTGGCAAGGTAGTATGAAAGACTGTTATCCGATGGTATCCTTTCTACACAATCACGTTTTCCCTTAGACATATCAACATCAATTATAGATAGAAAGCTGGTTTTCTAAGACCTAACGTGCACATCCATCACAAGAAGCAACATCACTAAGATCTACATTCTAGGTTTCATACAATCATAATAAATACAATAATAGGTTTAGAGCCAGCATGTTTAAAGTAAAGCAAGAACAATAGATCAAACACACATAGATATTGAATGATTAATAAACCATACTTGATTAAAACATGAATTGAAAAAAGTACAATAGGGTTTTTAGCTTTAAAATCATCTCCTAAAGCTGCTAAACGGAACTAGGTTCGTAACCTCTCTTTTTATTCTGAAAGTTACCACACTCAAAACCCTAAATTCGGGTTTGTATATATAGGAAAATCGACGCGATGGCATCGCATTTTAATCGTGACGCAGTCGTAAGATGAATCTTCTAGATCTGCGTTTGAGTCGGTGTGAGCTGACGTCGTCTTGAAATGTGTGACGCCGTCACTTGATGAGTTGTGACGGCGTCTATACCAATCATAGATGCCGTCTCCAGGCTCTGTGAGCACAAATCTTCAAGAGTCTTGGTGTTGGTCCGTAGTCTTGTCCGTTTCTTCTTTAAATAAGCCCAAGTCACGTGTAATTCATCCAAATGTCTTCCAAATGAGAAATACCTAAAAAAGAGAATGATTAAGCACCTATTTTAGGCATAAACACACGATTTTAGGGGTTAAACAACCCTAAAAAGGTGTATAAAATGACACCTCGTCACTGCCTAATCATTGGAATGCCATGTTTAACACTCTTTAATGTCAAGTTTCGCCTACAATGTGGGAAAAATGTTTCTGTATATGGGTGGCATCACACTGCGACCTGCAACAATGTCAGAACACATGTTAAGGAATGTAGGCAACGTAGGATGAAATTATATGGACTTGAAACTTTTATCTGAATATGCCACTAACCTTCGTTGCCCATGAACTAACCACCAACCGTACTCCTTTTGTTCTTTCGATGATCCCATCTTGCAAGCATGCTCTTAGATCATATGGATCGTATCACACGTTGAAAACCGCAATAGCACCATAGTCAGCTGGCTTTCGTACCACCCTCTGCAATATATGTAAGTCATGCTCAGTAGGTCATGTGCAAATATAAGACTCTATTTGACTTTTAACATATATTTTAACTTAACATTTGACTTGTCAAAAATAAAACATAACACATGTTGCAAGTTAAAGGGGGTGTTTGGATTAGCTTATTTTGTAACAACCTAAGGTGTTTCATGACTGCCTAAAAAAATTCTCCAAAAATGGTAGTGTAACATATATCATAAGGTGTTTAGGATTGCTTATGTAGGTGCTTATTCGCTGATTTTAGGCAGGTAACAACATTGAATAAAGTTTGGATAAAATTACTTATTTGCTTGTTATACCATAAACTAAGCACTTAAAAATTATTTTCGAGCAGATAAAGCGTTTTTAAATTTTAATTGTGTAATTAAGCTTTTGAATATCACCTAAAACAAATGACAACCCACATAGAAAAGAATGTGAATGAGCCTGATATTACCAAAGTATTTGTCGCAAATTCTTTGTACATTATCATGCTCCTACATCTATCTACCATCTGCACACCATTATCCCTATATCTATTCACAACATAAGCAACTTCTAAACAACTTAATAGAAACAAAAACTAAACTAAATATCAAGATATTGTTTATTTAGCTAATTAACACCTAATCTGTAGGAAACTACTTTATTTCCAGAATACATGATGTAAAAGAATAATTTTCAAAATAATGAAGTTGGGAACATAAGTAGAGCATATAAAAATGAAAAAGGTCCACATACAATGGAAATTTAAAAACTGATAAAAGAATCAATGTCCCCATCAATGTTTTAAAACCCGGGTTTTAAAATGACCCAGTCAAGCCATCGGGTCACGGTTCAACCGACCGGGTCAACTCGGCTTTTAAAACATTGGTCCCCATAGTATGCATCCTAGGACCAAGAAAGAATGCACCTTTATGGTAGAAGTAGTTATCAAGAAATAGTATCCGAGGAACAATGCACCTTAGGGGTCCAGTTTCCACAGATACAGTACCATTAAGAGCTTGACAACACTACAAAAAAGAGAAAAAAAGAGTTGCGATTAGAAAATGATCAATTTTAATTCAAAGTGTAGTGAGTTGATAAAGATAAACATCGCATACCTTTTGTTCATGGCTATTGAGCTTCTGTCATGCAGCAAGAAGAAAGCAACGATCCCCTAAATAGCCCATGATTCTTCCCATAAGATTTTTGAATCTTGCCCAAGTTCCTTCTAAATCAGCTCAACCTATATGTGACAAAAAAATTACACTATTAAAAAACACTACATGATCAGAAGAGCCCAGAACCCAAAGACTATAAACTAATTATTGACAACTAAATTTCACTTGATCACTTTAAAAACGTAAAGATCCGTTTGGAATTCACATCCAAACACCCCTAACAAACAAATCACAAACTTCCATATTCTACTAATAAACTAAAAATATTACAGAAAAACTTATATTGTTTTATGGATCATCAAAAAGATTGACTATTCGCTCATTAATGCAATATAATACACATGATGAGGTGTCATTTTATATACTTTTTCGGGGTCGTTTAACCCCCAAAATCATGTGTTTATACCTAAAATAGGTACTTAATTGTTTCTTTTCAGGTATTTATCATTTGGAAGACATTTGGATGAATTACACGTGACTTGGGCTCATTTGGAGAAGAAACGGACAAGATTACAAACCAACACCGAAGACTCTTGAAGAATTTGGAGCTACAGAGCCTAAGACGGCGGACAACTACTAATACACACGCCGTCACAACTCATCAAGTGACGGCGTCACATCTTTCATGACGGCGTCAGGCCGTACCGACTCAAACGCAGATCTAGAAGATTCATCTTACCACTGCGTCACGATTAAAACGCGATGCCGTCGCGTCGATTTTCCTATATATACAAACCCAAATTTAGGGTTTTAAGTGTGTAACTTTAGAATAAAAAGAGGGTATGACACTATTCGTTTAGCAAGCCTATAGGAGAGACGATTAATGGCCTAAAAACACTATTGTACTTCTTTCAATTCATGTTTTAATCAAGTAATGTTTACTTAATCATTTAATATATCTATGTGTTGTTTGATCTATTGTTCTTGCTTTATCTTTAACATGCTTGGCTAAACCTATTATTGTGTTTATTTATGATTGTATGAAACCTAGAATGTAGATCTTAGTGATGTTGCTTCTTGTGATGGATGTCACTGTTAGATCTAGAAAACAAGCTTTCTTCTATAATTGATTTTGTATGCTAGGGAAATGTATAGTATAGAAATGATATACCATCGGGTAACAGACTCAACAAACCTTTCCCCTAAATATGGTTGATCCACTTTTAATGTATTTTACATGCACTTAGTAAAACTCCCTAGGGGCTGTGTAATAGTCTTCATACTACCTTGCATGTGCGTTGCTATAGCGGCATACTAAGTAGACGACGAATTCGTGTAATTCATTCATGCTTTAGGAAATAGTTACACAGATCATCACAAGGGTGACAAGGCAACAACACTAGGAGAAGCAATCTAGGGAGTAATACATGATTAAATAGACACAATCTTTTATCTTATTGTTATCACCAACTAGCTATTAGAATTATATATTTTAGTTTATTTAGCAAAACCAACAATCTCTCAAAACATATATTTACTATTGCTTTCCATAAAATAAAAAATACAAAAAGAATCTTCTCTCAACCTTTATAAAATTCCTGTTAGATAGAAGCCGTGATCAAGCCTTCCCAACCTATTCCTCGAGTGAACGATAAACAACCCCGAGTCTTGCTCATACTACACTACAATGATTAGGTGCATTGCATAGGGAGTTTCTTAGTTTCTACTATGGTTGTTTTGGATCTATCCAACATAGCTAAGCATTAATAAGCTAAGTAAGATCTGTTCAAAAGGGATCAACATTTACAGAAAAATTTCTCAACAAGTTCCTCCCAAACGGTGATTTTTCCTTCTCCCTCGTTTATCCACCATTGTTTTGTGTCATCAGCTAGTGAGAGAGGAAAGACTATCATTCGTAGTTGATGGGAATCCACACCAAGAATGTAGATTAAATCAATCATTTCAAGCACCTTAGCAATGTTGTCCATCACGTCTTCATCAATCCATGTGTGGTATGCATTCTTATGTTGTTTCACCAAAAATTCCTTGCTGAGTTCAATGTTTATATCGTTACTGGTGATAGAAAGATTCGATTTATTTTGATCATTCACTACGTATACTTCTAAAGTTGGTTCAGCCATGACTTCTTATGGTATCTTCTTCTGTCTACTAGCTCTGATAAGTACTTCCTGTAACAAGGGTAAAAATATCAGCAGGATTTGCTCTGAAGAAAGATAGAAAAGAATTTAGCATGGAAATCAAATATAAAAACTAAGATTTTGATTTTGTTCTAGATACTCGATACGCTGTATCCAATGGAAGTGGATACGCCGTATCGAGTTATCTACAGAACAGTGTACTACGAAAGCAATTAAATTAAACATACAAATTTACAAGCAAACAATTAAACTAACAAATATACAAAATATACAGAATATACAAGAATATACACGAATCTAATTTACACTATTCCTAAGGGTTAGATCTAATGTTAAAAACCAAAATATAAAATAAAAGTCAAGATTAATTTTCACTCCCCGGCAACGGCGCCAAAAACTTGATGTGTCGTTGTGTGGTGTATATTTTTATGATTCAAGTTTTAAATTTATATTTTGTCGACTTAACAAAAAATAACACTTTAACGGGCAGTGTACCCGGTCGGTGGTATATTCATGGGAAGTAGGGTGTCGACTCTTGAAGCGAGGTTAAAATCTCTCAATTTTATTTATATTTTTGGTATCTAATCTATGTGAATTCTAATCTAATTCAAACCTATGCTAATCCTATGTTAGTTCTAATCCTAATTCTAACAAACAATCAATTCAAGATACTTTAACCCACGCAAGCAAATTAACAGAAGATAAAAGAACGGTCAAGCCTTATGATAGAAAATTGTATTAGCCATCATTAATCCGATTAGAACGTTGGTTTGTTTATTCAGTGCAATGATTACTTATCTCGAAGAGGCGTATCATTCTTAGACTTAGGTAGGACTTCATCCTAAGACCTAGACACATTAATTCTGTCATAATTAAAACATCCGTATAAAACATCCTTATTTGCTAATTATAATCTATCTTAGGGATTAAGCTAATGGTAATCTTGTTAAACCCTAAGTCATAGAGACTTTACCCACTTACTGCTTAATGGCAATTTATACTCTAGTAGTCCACTTGTCTAACTATCCAATGGAATCAGAACATTACTTGCTGAATTATCTAGATTCACCTACTAGTCAACATGTTCAATAAACCAAAGGCAGTTTTCGTTAACTAGTTAAGCCAGAAGCGTATCCTTAGCACGATTTTAGAAGGACAATACTTGTGATCCTATGATTCTAGATGTATAAATTACTATATGGAGAGTTATCCCGACATCTAGATTACTTGGTCCGTATCACTAGATCCAGTTGAATGATAAGTCACATACAAAAGCACGTAAACAAGTATGAATTGATAAACATAAACAAGCATTCAATGATAAATTAAGCAATCAAGATATAAACAAAACCACACATTCAGATCTTTATAATAACGGTTAATACCCAAAGGTATTAGCCTTCAAACATCATAATTAATACAAGAGTAATTGTTTTAGCCAAGGTAAACTAATCGGGTTAACGAATGATACCATAAACTAAACGATTACAAAAGTATAAGAAATTACACGTTGTCTTCTATGGATTGGAATGTGTTGCAAGACCTCTTCTGCTCTTTTTCTCCTCTGAAAATTGACTTTTGTGGTTTAGGTATCAAGAATATGATTTAGCACACTTAAAACTCGTTTTTGAGTTTTGTATTTATAGGGTTTGGAAGTCGGTTCGATACGGCGTATCCAAGGGATTGGATACGGCGTATTGGAGTTTCTTGGAGTAGGGACCACGTTTGATATCTTCCAGAATATTTTATTCCCATAAAGCTTGAATACGGCATATTGCCTTTCCTAGATACGGGGTATTGGACTTGTTTCCTTTGTGGTCTTTTGTGAGTGCAGGTGTGGATACATCGTATCTTCATTGATAGATACGGCGTATTGGTAAGTCAGAATAGTAATCTTCAAAATATTTTTGTTTAAGCTCCAAAATGTGCGCCTTTTGCTAATATTCACTACTGTAATTCTCAAATATATATGATTAGGTAGCAATTCTATGCAATAATTATACAAATGGATTAAATACATGGGATAAATGATGCTATAAAATAGACGTTATTTGATGTCATCAAATATCCTCCCACTTGAATCCTACTTGTCCTCAAGTAGCCTTTAGAAATTTATAAAAATGTATCCCTAAGGATATTTTCCGTTAAGCATTTATTTGATCTATTACAAGTACACAACCAAACACCTCATGAAATAGGAAGATGAAAACACACAAATCACTCAACTAATCTTGTGTAACATTTACACTAATTCGCTCAATTGCTCGGTCATGATGAATATTCTATCATAAGCTTGGCAAGGATACACATCTCCACCGCTAAAGCTAAGGAGTAACAAGTTTATAAAGGTAAATACGGGTTTCTATGAGAAGGCTTAGGGTTGATTACTCTAACTAATCTTTATCGAATACATATTCCAAGAGGGCGACAAAGACCACACATACACACCTGTAATGAAGGGAACTGACACATGTGACTGCTCACTCCCACCTTGAATAAGCTAAAGAGTAGGAATAGTAGAGTAATATAGGGTATGGATCTTCTAACTTTCACCAATAGTAATAAACCAACAAGGTAGCTGAGACATGCATACATGGCCGTAACGACGGAATAGACATGCACGCTCGATCACATCCTCATTCGCGTAAAACCCATGGTTAATGATTAGGAAAGGGAATTAAATTGTTGTTAAATAAAAATTACGAAAAAATAGATTAAGTCTAAAATACAAGTTGCTAGACACTTTTTCCCGACCGTTACCATGATAAAGACACAACTATTTACAACGTCTTGATCATAGATAAAAAACAACAACCTAAGTTGGCGTTCCCGTAACGGTCAACTTCCTAATCATCCCATACTTTACATACTTTACAAGGCAAGTGGCGATATCTTCCACTTTATACAATACTCTACATCGTCAATTTGTATCAACGAATAATCAATCCTTCGTGTAATTCCTTTGGTAGTTGCGAAACGATTATCTTCAAACTTTCCTTCTCTTTTTTGTTGTAATTTTTCTAATTTTTTTGATTTTTTTAAACACTATACTACGAAACTCGGTGTAGTTTCACCATCTTCACGATCATAATAATTCCGGATAATTCCTTTGATAATTCCTTCATTCTTCGAACGTACCATTAATTGCGATGGTAGTAAAAATAACATAGTTTAGAACATAAATATACATTCGTATTTGTAATGTGTCAAATTTTCTTCACCGTACCAAAATTAGACACAAACTCGAGAAAATACAAACTTTACCACTTTAAAGCAACTAGCAATTGTAAAGATAAACTAATCTTACAGGGAGAGCTAAGGTGTTAAATGTGTAACAAAACAAGATAATTGGTGTAGTTTTCCATAAAGGATTGGTTTTTCTACGGGTGTTTCTAGGTGTATCTACACTTAAAGTGAGAGTTAAACGAAAGGGTTTTATACGAGGGTTAATTAACCAGTGTAGTTAGTGAATAAGCCACATTAAAGGCAATTTGGGTGGGGGGGGGGGGGGGGGGGGGGGGGGGGGGGGGGGGGGGGGGGGGGGGGGGCAGGGGGGGGGGGATGTAATCCTAAAATTTACCAATTTAAAAAAGTTACTCCATCTAAATCCATAGTACTCATTATTGCGGTCTCGAATAGATATACCAAGACAAGTTCTAAAGTCTACAACATCACCGACACACTCATATTTTGTGGAATTTGGGTAAACATTTGGAAATGGATAAGGTTAAATCCTCACAATATTTAACAAGGATTATTGTGTGTGGGTTATGTATCAAGTAATTTCACAAAATATGCTTGAATTTTTTTTAATTTAAGCATAATTTAAGCATTTTAGTGCAAAAAATAGGACAAGTAAACATTCTAATTCTATCCCCCACTTGAATTATACAACGTCCTCATTGTATATATAAAAAATTAAATACATGAATGAAAAAGAATTAGAATGAGAAACTCCCCTGATATTTGCTCGGTAGATTCTCCATGTTATGTTTATTGAGCAAGATTGTGTTGAACAGCCGCCTTGAAGTTTCAAGACTCCAACACTTCAAGATCTCCAGATTTGTAAATTCTCCACCAATATTCGTTGTCACGAGGTCCTGTATAAAACATAGGAAAAAACGTGTATTCCTATCTTGGTACCTACGGTTAATTTAAACTAAACTAAACAAAACTGTACAGGAGATCGATACGCCGTATCCATTAACTGGAATACGCCGTATTGAGAAACCTATAAAAAGTATCTAAATACGGGTCAGTCTGTTGAATACGCCGTATCATGTGCATGAATACCCCGTATTGACAGAACTGAAAATAATGTTTTTAAAGTGCATAAAAAGTAAAGACTAATAACGACTAGACAATCAATACGCCATATGATATAAATCGGATACGCTGTATTGATGTCTGGGAAGACAGACTCGATAAAATTAAATAACATTCCGGGTTGTCTCCCGGGAAGCACTTTTGTTTACAGTGAAGTCTTTAAGTTAGACTTTTCTTACAACTTCTCTTCATTCAGATCTAGTTACCATCCATCCTTCGTCCATCATGCGAAAAATTTCTTAGTATGCTCGGCATGCATCATTGCTTGTTCTTGCCAAGTCGTCGTATTCATCCTCTTTAACAGCAACATATTCTTCGTCTTGTCCGAATGAATACTTGATCATCTCGAATTTTCTTATATTGCACACTGGCAGTTCGTAAGTTTCACATACCTCTTGTCTTTCATCATGAGTTTCATTCTCATATTCTGTTTCATCGTGATCGTGGTAAGTAATCTCATGACTTTCCCATTTTCTCCAACCATCATTGCTTGATTCACATCATGATTAAGCTTCATGATTGCATTATCCTAAAGATTCGAGTCTTTTAGTTCGCAATCTCTAAAGCCTGTACCATTCAGTCTTGGTAATGGAGCGAGTTATCCAAGTATAGTGTAAGCTCCGGCGAAATTCCTCCATTACAATAACCATTCCTCTTCCAACTACAGGTAATGTGTCCATACCTGAACATCCCAGTTTTAATAATTGACAGGCTGTGTCAGTATGTTTGACTGGTGTTGGATCTTTCCATATTCCATTATCAAGCATGGCTTATCATATACCCATGCACATTCACGTCCCATTTCATAAAACCAGTCGTCTTTGTAATCTTTATAGGTTTTAAACCCCTTAATATCCTTTGTAAGTAAGTCCGGATCTACTTTGAGAAGGTAGTTAAATTCATTGAATGCCAACCAAAGAGGTGTCTCGTAGTCAAAAACATCAATTTCTATCTTAAAATTTTTGGCGGTTTCTTCCTTATCACTCAAGTATTCTTCAAGATTAGAAGATTCATCATCAGATACCTCAATTTCATCATCACCCATTTTCATAATCCTACAAGTCTCCTTTGGTGAACTAAATACCCGATTGTTTAATAGTTTACACCATTGTAGCCAACCAGCCTTCGAATCTTGGATTGGTTGGGTCCCATTTTATTACGGGAGTATTATTTCCCTCGATGCGAGAAGGCGGGTAGTATTTCCTAAAAAAATTAGCAGTTAAGTCGACCCAACAAGTGATTGATTCTTTGGTTCTATCAAACCATCTCCGTGCACCTCCAGCCAATGAGATTGAGAAAACAACAATTATTAGTTTATCATGATCTACATTGGGTAATTTGATTGGGTCAATAATTCTTAGGTAGTATTCAATATGCTCAACTGCATACTTCCCGTTTGTTCCACTAAAAGCATTGTTGTGCAGATCATCCAAGAATTTTCCTTTCAGCTCATAAGCCTTTTTCCTGTTAACTATAATACTAGTAATCCTGGAATAGTAATCTACTTTGTCATTAGGCACAAATGTTTCCATACTTGACTTCTTTTCCTTTTCTCCATCACTTTTCAACTCGACTAGCTCATGTTAAATATTATATGTAACAAGGGTAAAAATATCAGCAGGATTTGCTCTGAAGAAAGATAGAAATTTTTTTAGCACGTAAATCAAATATAAAAACTTAGGATTCTGATTCTATTTTAGTTGACCGATACGCCGTATTCAATTGAAGTGAATACGCCGTATTAATCGATTGAATGAATACGCTGTACACCTTGTGTCCAAGCACAATTCCTTCTTTGCCCATAAAGTGACATTTTTCCCAATTAAGGACAAGATGAGCATCTTTACAATGCTGGAGCATTTTATCGAGGTTGTTTAGGCATTTGTCGAAAGAGTCTCCAAAGACGGAGAAATCGTCCATGAATACTTCGACGGATTCTTAAAAATAGAAAGATCATTTGCATGAAAGATTGGTAACATCATCTTTGGAATGTACTATAGAATTTACATTGCCCGAAGGCGTTCGCCTATAAGTTTATGTTCCGAAAGGATAATAGAATGTTGTTTTTATCTGGTCCATAGATCGATAGAATTTGAAAGTATCCAAAAACCATCAAGGAAAACAAAATACTTTATTTTTCTCGCGAGTCCCAACTATAACATTTGATCCATAAACGGCAAAGAAAAATGATCTTTTGCGGTTGCTTCAGTAAGTTTACGATAATCGATGCATACTCGCCAACCCATAACGGTTCTTGTTAGAATAAGTTCATCATTTTCGTTTGTGACTACTGTAATACCGCCTTTCTTTGGTACACAGTGAATAGGACTAACCTAAGGACTATCGACAATTGAATAAATAATATCGGTATCCAAGAGTTTCACAAGTTCTTTCTTAACAACTTCTTGCATATTTGGATTTAACCTTTTTTTTGGACAACTGTTTTCTTGTCATCCAGAAGTTGTATTTTGTGTTTGCAGAATGATGGGCAGATACCGGGAATATCTGTTGTTTTCCAGGAAAATGCTTCTTTATGTTTTTTAAGGACAAATACAAGTTTGTTTTTGTTTTAAGCAGAGAGTTTAGATGATATGATTACAGGAAGAAAAGAGGGTTCTTCTAGGAATACATATTCCAGATTATCAGGAAGAGGTTTGAGTTCGAGATTCATAGGAGGTTCTTCGAGAGATGTTTTAATTTTATAATCGGTGTTTTGATGGTGCTTTTTCCTGAATGGTGTGTTCTTCCTAGTATCGATTCAGAATCAGAATTTCCGTCGGCAGTCATTGCCCTGACTCAATGAATTTTGGCAACGGATTTATGATTCCTCGAGGGAGGGTTCCTCGTCGTATAGAATGGAGGATTTTGCTTCCTTCGTCAAGAAGAGCGTCAAAATCTTCTTCTAATATTTCATCGATGACATCTGATGACATAAAATAACATCTATTTTATAGCATAATTTATCCCATATAATTGACCCATTTTGTTTAATTATTACAAAAAATTGTTACTTAATCGTTTGTATTAGAGAATTGTAGTAATTGTGGAGTACTTGGTGAATGTTAGCAAAAGGCGCGCATTCTGATCTTAAACAAGATATTTGAAGATTTCTATCCTGACAACCAATACACCGTATCCATCAAGGAAGATACGACATATCCGCGCTTGCACTCACCAAAGACCACAAAGGAAAGAAAACCAATACGCCGTATCCAGGAAAGCCAATACGTCGTATTCAAGCTTTATGGGAATAAAATATTCTAGAAGATATCAAACGTGGTCCCTACTCTTAGAAACTCCAATACGTCGTATCCAAAACCCTTGGATACGCCGTATCGACACCGACTCCATACCCTATAAATACAAAACTCAAAAACGTGTTTTAAGTGTGCTAAATCTATTCTTGATACCTAAACCATAAAAGTCGATTTTCAGAGGAGAAAAAGAGCAGAAGAGGTCTTGCAACGCATTCTAATCCATAGAAGACAACGTATACATTACTTATACTTTGTATCTATCAGTTTTTTGTATCATTTACTAACTCGTTAGTTTACCTGGCAAAAACAATTACTCTTAGCATTAATTAGATGTTTATAATCCTAATAACCTTTCTGGCAATTAACTCCATTATGATAAATAAGATCTGAATGTTTGGTTTTGTTTATATATCGATTGCTTAATTTATCGTTGAATGCTTGTTTATGTTTATCATTTCATACTTGTTTACGTGCTTTTGTATGCGACCTATCATTCAATTGGATATGGTGATACAGACTAAGTAATCTAGATGCCAGGATAACTCTCTATATACTGATTTATACATCTAGAATCATAGGATCACAAGTATTGTCCTTCTAAAATCGTGTTAAGGATACGCTTCTGGATTAACTAGTTAACAGAAACTGCCTTTGGTTTATTTAACATGTTGACTAGTAGGTGAATCTAGATAATTCAACAAGTAATGTTCTGATTCCATTGGATAGTTAGACAAGTGGACTACTAGAGTATAAATTGCCATTAAGCAGTAAGTGGGTAAAGTCTCTATGAGCTAGGGTTTACCAAGATCACCATTGCTTTAATCCCTAAGATAGATTATAATCCAGTAATAAAGATGCTTTATGCGGATGCTTTAATTGTGACATAATTAATGTGTCTAGGTCTTAGGATGAAGTCCCGCTTAAGTCTAAGAATGATATGCCTCTTTGAGATAAGTAATCATTGCATTGAATAAACAAACCAACGTTCTAATCGGATTAATGATGGCTAATACAGTTTTCTATCATAAGGCTCGACCGCTTTTTATCTTCTGTTAATTTGCTTGCGTGGGTTAAAATGTCTTAAATTGATTGTAGTCACCAACCAAACCCGTGCCAGTCTCTCAAGCTGAAACCCCCTTTTACCTATTAGAATTAGGATTAGAACTAACATAGGATTAGCATAGGTTTGACTTAGATTAGAATTAACTTATATTAGATAACCAAAATATAAATAAATTGAGAGATTTAACCTTGCTTCAAGTGTTTGACACCCTACTTACCACGAATCTACCACCGACAGGGTACACTGCCCGTTAAAGTGTTGTTTTTTGTTAAGTCGGCAAAATATAAATTAAAACTTGAACTATCATAAATAAACACCACACAACGACACATCAAAGTGCAAGAGAAGAACATTCGTATTCGCCAAGAAACGAATTTTTATTTACTGATCTCTCTTCTCTTCTTCTAAGTATCAAATCTCTATTGTAATTATTTTGAAATTGTGTGATTCGGATTGTGTGTATATCCGATAGTGTAGATCTTGTGAGTGTATAGTGATTGTGAAGTGGTAGATTGGTTCTACCTAAGATTAGGACTCGACATTTGGGATTCAGAGCTTCTACACTTAGTACTGCTAGTTATAGTTAGTTAGTACTGCCAGTACATTGTTAGTACTGTCAGTATAGTTAGTACTGTTAGTATAATAGTTAGTACTGTTAGTTATATAGTTAGTACTGCTTAAGTGATATGCATGAGTTATATTAGGAATAGATATGCATGATCACTTGACGCGTTTTGTAAGCCCATTAGGGTTTTCATTAGTGTATAAAAGGAACCCTACGACATAGTTAGAGATATCAATTCATAGTTAGCTATTCTGTAACCTAGGCAGAATATTTGCAATCAATATATATTCAAAGTTTTGTTTACATTGTTCTTCTTAGTATTACAAGTTAGATTCCGCATAACTTGTAGTATTCATAATCATAGTTTCTCATATAGTTAGTTTGAATCTATTCAAGTTAACTAAGCCTTAACAAACTAATAAGATTTATTCATTAGGACTCACATGATTAATAATAAAGTTATACCCACGTGGTTTCATTGTCTAACACTTTAGACAATGTAAAGTTGAAATGCAGGCAATTTAAATAACAAATGATTTTAACTCTTGTATTGTTTATTGGTGAGCTGATCCATAAAATATGCAACAAACTTCAGCGTTTTTTCTCATTCTTAACGGATCATAAAATAATTTGGGGGCCACTTTCTAAAATTTTGGAACACTTGGCCTAAATACCGTAAAAATTGCATTCCATAACATCCTTGATCTATAAAACCCACTTTTTGAATTTTTGGAATGCTTCAACTATTAACTGTTTCAAAAAATGCATTCCAAATAAACCTTTTGTAGTAGTGTCTCTCACCTACTTTTGTAAATAACAGACGGTTGTTGACTGTTCTAGGTGTCAGAAAAGCATGTGTGCTAACTTTCATTAAATGCAATGTTTAGCACACATGTAAATCAAACCCTAAAACCTTTCACTAACTTTATAACTTCTAATGGAAGTTATAAACTTTTTTGAAAAGTTTCATAACATTCACCCAATCAAACTTCAGATATAACATTACATCACACTAAAACAAACACTTTAACAAAATCAATTCTTTCATCAAAAAACACACACAAAAATACACTCAAAGCAATCAAAACATCAAACCCTAACAAACCAAACAACAATGACAGAACAATCAACACCACCACAACCATCATCTTCATAATAGGATCAACCAGAATCACCAGGAACTCCAATTCCATTTGATCATGCACCCTAAGTTGATTACAGCCTAGACCTAATCAACATCAAACCAACAACAAAGTAGCACTTCTTTACCCAGACCATGCCAACAAAAACCACTTCAAAGTGGTTTCTGATTTCATTTCAAAGTGTTGCCTTAGGGAGGCATTCACCAGGACACCCACCCAACACAAGGAATACCTTGTTAAATTTTGATATACTGCCAAGGTTCTTGACAACACCAACAAGGTTTGGTTCTCAACTCCTATAGGGGATATCAAGGGAGAAGTGGGTGTTAATTCTTTTTGGAATGTCATTAGGGCTAACTACCAGGCCTATTTAATGGACTATGATGAACCACCCACCAAAGAGTTGGTTAAACAGTGGTTCCCAACAATTGGGTATGGTGGTCTAATTGAGGCAAATGGCACTCTCAAGAAGAGTTTCCTTCCTCCTCGGTGGAGATTGCTGATGGCCCAAATTATTCAGTGCTTAGGGGGCAAAACTGGTAGGTTTGACTAAATTTCAAACAAAGATGCAATGATTCTTTATTGTTTAGCAAATAAGGAAAAGGTCATCCCATATACAAGGTTTTTATCTCTATTGCTGGAGCATAAGATGGAAGGATATGGGACTGATGAAGTCAATTTTACCCCCACTTAATTCTTTAGTGTTCACAACTGGACACTGAAGAAGAACCAACCTTAAGGACCTCTCTTCACTACCCACATGATGGATATTTGCAATGCAAATAAGCTAGTGGCATTTAAAGCTCCTCAAACCTCCTCTTACACTAAAAAGAATGAACCCAAAGGCAAAAAGCTTGGAGCTAAATATGGACATAGGAAACAACTTCTAGTTTCTAAAAACCATCATTAGTCAAAGATAGAGGCAACCAAAAGTGTGTCTCTCTCAAAAGAGGCCACTGAATCCTAAGCTGGTCATTCTAAGAAAAGAAAGAAGTCTGGTACGGCCAAAGACACAAACCTAAGCCAGCCTCCAGCTTCCACCTCTATGGTTACTGGAATGCATAAAGAGGTCCAGCAAGCAACCAGTGGCCAAGCTTTTTTAAGGGTCACTGGTAAAGGAGGAGCCAACCCTCAGCTTAGTAGTGTAAAGTCATCATCTCATTCAAAACATGTTTTTTCAGCTTTTACAATTGTTCACTTTGAGTCTGCATCAGGACATGATGCTTCAGCAGATTCCACAGCTGAAGCTGATCTTGGAAAATCTGCTCTTAAGGATTCTTTATCTCAACAACAAGGTAATGATGAAGGAACCCAAAACTATTTATTTGATCATATTTTTGCAGGTACTAACCCAAATGTTCTTGTAGATAAAACCCAATCTGCTGAAGGTTGGGTTAGAAACTGTCTACACTAAAACACGAACTAAAAAGGAGGCCATCTATGATCAAGAGTTCAACACTTCTCCCGAGCTCACAAACTCTGATGATGTCACTAAAGAGATCAAGCTAGAGGATATGTCAAAGCTGGTGAAGGATGTAACCGTTGATACTATAGAGTTGGATTCCCTAGAGGATGATCAACCCTTTATGGTTGAAGATGATGAGGAGGAGGAAGTTCATGTTGAACCACATACAAAAACTAAAGACGCTTTAGTTCTACCACCTCGTCCATCTTCAAAGACCTTCAAAATTCAAGAATTGAGCACTCGATTCCTTTTTTTTCAGTTTTAAAACCTCAAACTGGAGAAAGAAAAGACAAATGCGGAAGCTGAAGTTGCTCTTTTGTCTGCTCAACCATCCTTTCCCAATGTGGAACAGCTCACTGAGCTACTGGTAAAGTCTCTAAAACCTGAACTTTCAAAGCTTCTAACTACTTATGATTTTAGTTCCTCAATACCAACTGAGCTGAAGGAGCTTTCCTAGTTTTATAGAATAGTGTTAGCAAAAAAAATCAAAAAAATGAGAAAAAATCGCAACAAAAAAGAGAAGTAAAGTTTGAAGATAATCGTTTCGCAACTACCGAGGGAAGTACACAACGAATCGATTATTCGTTGATACAAATCGACGATGTAGAGTATTGTATAAAGTGGAAGATATCGCCACTTGCCTTGTAAAGTATGGGATGTTTGGGAAGTTGACCGTTACGGGAACGCCAACTTAGGTTGTTGTTTTTGATCTATGATCAAGACGTTGTAAATAGTTGTGTCTTTATCATGGTAACGGTCGGGAAAAAAGTGTCTAGCAACATGTATTTTAGACTTAATCTATTTGTTTTGTAATTTTTATTTAACAACAATTTAATTCCCTTTCCTAATCATTAACCATGGGTTTTACGCGAATGAGGATGTGATCGAGCGTGCATGTCTATTCCGTCGTTACGGCCATGTATGCATGTCTCAGCTGCCTTGTTGGTTTATTACTATTGGTGAAAGTTAGAAGATCTATACCCTATATTACTCTACTATTCCTACTCTTTAGCTTATTCGAGGTGGGAGTGAGCAGTCACATGTGTCTATCCCGTCGTTACGGGTATGTATGTGTGGTCTTTGTCGCCCTCCTGGAATATTGGTATCGATAAAGATTAGTTAGAGTAATCAACCCTAAGCCTTCTCATATAAACCCATATTTACCTTTATAAACTTGTTACTCCTTAGCTTTAGCGGTAGAGATGTGTATCCTTGCCAAGCTTATGATAGAATACTCGTCACGACCAAGCAATTGAGCGAATTAGTTACATGTTACCACATAGATTAGTTGAGTGATTTGAGTGTTTTCATCTTCCTATTTCATGAGGTGTTTGGTTGTGTACTTGTAATAGATCAAATAAATGCTTTAACGGAAAATATCCTTAGGGATACATTTTTATAACTTCTAAATGCTACTTGAGGACAAGTAGGATTCAAGTGGGGGGATATTTGATGACATCAAATAACGTCTATTTTATAGCATCATTTATCCTATGTAATTAACCCATTTTGTATAATTATTGCAAAGAATTGTTACTTAATCGTTTATATTTAAGAATTGCAGTATTTATGAAGTACTTGGTGAAGACATTTTGAAGATTACTATTCTGACACCCAATACGTCGTATCCATCAAGGAAGATACGGCGTATCCGTGCCTGCACTCACCAAAGACCACAAAGGAAACAAGCCCAATACGCCGTATTCAAAGAAGACCAATACGCCGTATTGAAGATATAATATGTGAATATTCTGGAAGATATCAAATGTGGTCCCTACTCCAAGAAAATCCAATACGCCATATCCAACCCATTAGATACGCCGTATCAAACCGACTTCCAGACAATATAAATAGAAAACTCAAAAACGAGTTTTAGGTGAGCTAAATCATATTCTCGATACCTAAACCACAAAAGTTGATTTTCAGAGGAGAAAAAGAGCAGAAGAGGTCTTGCAACACATTCCAATCCATAGAAGACAACGTGTAATTTCTTATACTTTTGTAATCGTTCAGTTTTTGGTATCATTCGTTAACTCAAATAGTTTTATTGGTAAAACAATTACTCTTGTATTAATTATGATGTTTGAAGGCTAATACCTTCGGGTATTAGCCATTATTATAAAATTCTGAATGTTTGGTTTTGTTTATATCTCGATTGCTTAATTTATTGTTGAATGCTTGTTTATGTTTATTAATTCATACTTGTTTACGTGCTTTTGTATGCGACCTATCATTCAACTGGATCTAGTGATACGGACCAAGTAATCTAGATGCTGGGATAGCTCTCCATATAATAGTTTATACATCTAGACTCATAGGATCACAAATATTGTCCTTCTAAAATCGTGCTAAGGATACGCTTCTGGCTTAACTAGTTAACAAAAACTACCTTTGGTTTATTAAACATGTTGACTTGTAGGTGAATCTAGATAATTCAACAAATAATGTTATGATTCCATTGGATAGTTGGACACATGGACTACTAGAGTATAAATTGCCATTAAGCACTAAGTGGGTAAAGTCTCTATGAGCTAGGGTTTAACAAGATCACCAATGCTTTAATCCTTAAGATAGATTATAATCAGCAAATAAGGATGCTTTATGCGTTGATGTGATTGTGACAGAATTACTGGGTCTGGTTTAGGGATGAAGTCCCACCTAAGTCTAAGAATGATACGCCTCTTCGAGATAAGTAATCATTGCACTAAATAAACAAACCAACTTCTAATCAGATTAATGATGGCTAATACAGTTTTCTATCATAAGGCTCGACCGCTCTTTTATCTTCTGTTAATTTGCTTGCGTGGGTTAAAGTGTCTTGAATTGATTGTAGTCACCGACCAAACCCGTGCCAGTCTCTCAGGCTAAAACTCCCCTTTTACCTGTTAGAATTATGATTAGAACTAACATAGGATTAGCATAGGTTTGACTTAGATTAGATTAACTTAGATTAGATAACCAAAATATAAATAAATTAAGAGATTTTAACCTCTCATAAAGTGTTCAACACCCTACTTACCACGAATCTACCACCGACCGGGTACACTGCCCATTAAAGTGTTGTTTTTGGTTAAGTCGGCAAAATATAAATTTAAAACTTGAATCATAAAAATATACACCACACAACGACACATCACTTCTCATAAATTTCGTCTGGAAGTTTTTGGGAACTGTTCGCTTTAGAAATGATCATGTTGCTGTAATTCTGGGTTACAGTGATCTTTAATGGGGAAATATATTGATCACCAGGGTTTATTTTGGGGCATAACCTGTTCTCGATTGGACAGTTTTGTGATTTAAATTTAGAGGTCACTTTCATAAGGAACACCTATTTCGTTAGAAACCTCGAAGGAGTTGACCTGTTGAAAGGAAATCGTACAACAAACCTTTACAGCATCAATCTCGATGAAATGGCCTCTACATCTCCAATTTGCATCATGGCTCGTGCTACTTCTACTAAGTCTTGGTTATGGCATCAAAGGTTATCCCACCTCAATTTTGACACAATAAATGACCTTGCTAAGAACGATCTCATCACCGGTCTTCTAAAATTTAAATATCATAAAGAACATTTGTCCTTCTTGTGAGTAAGGAAAAAGCAAAAAGGCATCTCACCCACCTAAACCTGTTCCAAATTCTAAGCAAAGGTTACACCTTCTCCACATGGATTTGTGTGGTCCAATGAGAGTTGAAAGCATAAACGATAAGCGATACGTTCTGGTGATTGTAGACGAATACTCTCATTACACGTGGGTACACTTTCTCAAATCAAAAGATGAAGCACCAGAGGAGATTAAAACCTTTCTCAAGAAAATTACAGTTCTACTGCAAGCTTCAGTCATTATTGTAAGAACAGACAATGGCACAGAATTCAAGAATCAAGTGCTTAAGGAATACTTTGATAGTGTTGGCATCTCTCACCAAGCGTCTTCTGTCAGAACACCTCAACAAAATGGAGTCATGGAACGAAGAAACCGAACGTTAGTGGAGGCTGCTAGAACAATGTTGATTTTCTCTCATGCACCGTTATTCTTATGGGATGAAGCAGTTACTACTGCGTGCTACACTCATACCGCTCCTTTATTATCGACGTTTCAACAATAACTCCATCACGAGTTCATTAATGCTGAAAAACCAGATATCTTCTTTTCTTATGTATTCGGGGCTCTGTTATCCCAAGAATGATCGTGAAGATATTGCGAAACTTGGTGCAAAAGGGGACATTGGATTTTTTGTTGGTTATTCTGCTAATTCCTGCGCTTATAGAGTCTATAACCGAAGGACAAATAAAATCATAGAGACAATGAATGTGACATTTGATGAGCTTTCACCGATGGCTTTTGAATAACGCAGTTTAAAACTCAGGCTTCAAAACATGACTTCTGGACAAATCAGTTCAGGACTCGATCTTACTTATGCTCCGTTAACAATAACAATTCAAAAACCATATCAAACTGGTGATATTAGATTTACTATATCGAAAGCTATGTAATGTGAATTTCAAAACAATGGTGGTTAAACATCAGCTACTACAAGAACTGTTCCGGCTGCTCGAGCAACGCCAAAGTTCTTCAGACTCCAACGACATCTACAACAACAGTAGACACCGCACCGACACCAACAAATTCATCCTCTCAAGCTACAAATATTCCAACCATTTCACAGGATGTTTACGAGCTCGAACAAAAAATCATGTTCAGCAACAAGATAATCAAGCTTCACTCCAGCCCGAAATAGTTGCTGATAATGTTCCGAATGCTATACTTGATGGAAATATGTTTGTAAATCCATTTGCTCCTCCATCTACAAGTGCTGCTGAATCATCATCTTCACAATATGTGGATCCATCGAACATGCATACGTTTTATCAACCTTACCCTCACGAATATTTATGGACTAAGGATCACCCTTTAGAATAAGTGATAAGAGAACCTCCGACTAGTTTCCGATAATTAAATAAATAAAATCCAAAAAAAAAACTTTTCGGGGGGGGGGGGGGGGGGAAAAAAGCAAAGGATTGGGGGGTTGACTTGTACATGTATGCCATAATTGTGAGCACCATGGACCATAGAAATGTCAAAGAGGTCTTGATCCGATCCTGCATGGAAGTGATTCAATAGCAAGAAAGCTTCTCACAAGTTAAAAGGCTTGATGTATGGGTGTTAGTTCCTGCTCCAGACAACATAAAACCCCTTACTTTGAAATGGCTATTTAAGAACAAGCACGATGAAGAGAATACAGTCATTAGAAACAAGACTCATCTGGTTGTGAGAGGGTACCGCCAAGAGGAAGGAATAGATTTCGAAGAATCCTTCACTCTGGTTGCTAGAATGGAAGCTATCAGGATATTTTTGGCATATTCTGCACACAAATCGTTCATCGTGTTTCAAATGGATGTGAAAACTGCTTTCTTGCATGGTACGTTAAAAGAAGACGTGTACGTGTGTCAACATGAAGGTTTCATCGATGCTGATCATCCAAGTCATGTCTACAAGTTAAAACTGCTTTCTGCACACTATGGGTTAAAGCAAGCACCAAAGGCATGGTACGACAAATTATCAAAGTTTCTCCTACAGAATCACTTCTTTAAAGGCACTATTGATCCAACGCTGTTTATAAGACGCTTCGACGAAGACATCTTAGCAGTACAGGTCTATGTAGATGATATTATCTTTGGTTCAACAAACCCTAGGTATACCCAACTATTTGCTGACCTTATGAAAAGCCGCTTCGAAATGTCAATGATAGGGGAAATGACGTTTTTCCCTGGTTTACAAGTTAAACAATCCCCCCATGACACCTTCATAAACCAGTCTAACTACGTGTTAGAAATCCTTAAAAAATATTGAATGGAAACTTGTGATCCCGTTAGAACTTCAGTGGAGATCAAAGACAAGCTTGACCTTGACAAGAATGGGACTCTAGTCGATGCAACGAAATATCATAGCATAATTGGTGCCCTAATGTCTTTACCTTCAAGCAGCCAACATTGTATTGCTACATGTTTTTGTATACTCCTGGTACTAGGTTAAGCCAATCGAGAAGCACCTCAAGGAGGTTAAAAGGATCTTTGGTTATCTCCGGGGAACCGTTAACATGGGTCTCTTATATACGAAGGATTCTAGTTTTGAACAAACCGGATTTTCAGATGCTGATTATGCGGGATGTAAAGGCGCCTTCAAGAGCACTTCCGCTGGAACTCAATTTTTAGGCGAAAAGTTAATGGGCTGTTCATCAAAGAAGCAAGATTGTGCGGCGCTGTCAACTGCGGAAGTAGAATATGTGTCTCTATCTGCTTGCTGTGCCCAAGTCCTTTAGATGCGGACACAGTTGATGGATTATGGATTTCACTTCAACAAGATTCCAATCTATTGTGATTCAAAATTAGCCATAGCCATATCCTGCAACCCGGTCCAACACTCAAGAACAAAACACATCGCCGTCCGCTACCATTTCATAAAGGAGCATGTGGAAAAGGATACGATTAAACTGTATATTGTCAAGACTGATTAACAACTGGCTGACCTCTTTACCAAAGCCCTTCCAATGGATAGGTTTAATTATTTGGTTCGTCGCCTTGGTATGCATAGTTTGTCTCCACATGAGCTCAAAGTCTTGCAAAATCACATTAAATCATTGTATATATTTATCAGAAAAACAAAATACAAAAATATAAAACCAAGAAAAAGAAAATATAACATTATAAAACATATAAAAGCAAAATACAAAATCAAAAATGTTCAAAAATACCAAAAATAATCTTTTCCGACATGTCTCTCGTAAATCGATAACATTTACGCACCTAAAAATGTTGATTAATATTAACACGGTGTATAAATGAAGTTCGAGCGAGATCACACAATAAGAACATGATTCACAACCAATACTCATAGATTCAAACACAATAATCATGAGAACTTGATTTTAAGATTTTTAAACTAAAAACAGGTAAATTGACCCAAAAGACATAACTCATTTTGACCCATTTTAACCTTCAAAAACAGTTAAACCAAACACCCTTTTAAATTCTGAATTGGTATTTTTAACTAGATGGAAGCCATTTAAGCCAAAACTTTGCAAAGAATAGATGATTAACAGGACTAATAAGCAATATTAAGCATATTTAAACAACTAAAAAGCAATCAAATAAGCTAAAACAGATTATGCTAGTTTATAAGCTTAAAGTGACAAATTATAAGAAAACTCAAACAAATGATCTCTAAACTACAAAACAAGCATAATAAGCACTAAACATCATAAGCAAACATAAATAAGAAAATATAAGCATAACTAAGCAATAATAAGCAATGCTACAGTAAAATGCAAGAAAATAAAGAAAATAGAACTTACAAAATCCCTTGCTTAAACAGGACAAACAAGCTTATGAATAAGCTAATCTACAAGCTCTAGCCTGTCAAAAGACAAGCTAGTATTGTCCATAAGCCCATCCCTTTTTAGCTTATCATCCAAAAGAAGCTGTGGTATTTTGAGGGTGAATTCTTTTTGTGAATTTTCTTAATACTTAATATATTAAAGTTTGCTTAATGAAACAGTTTATATGAGAGCTTAAGTGAACTTTATGAAAAGCTTATCAAACACTTTTGATAATTAGATAACAGGAATTCTTAAAAACAAAGATTTTAACCAAAAACTTGATTTTTCATTAATTCAAAAAAAACATTACAATATTAAAACTTGGGCTACTTTTTACACTACATAAGCTGAAAAAAAACATTAACTAGATGCTCAAAGGCTTACAAGAGAGTCCTATTTATAGAATAAGCTAAGAGTCTTGGGGTCTTCATGTGTGCTTCTTCACTGAGTGAGCTCAAGGGTGTGTTTGTTGTGTGAGGTAAGTCAAGAGTCAATCTTAGCCATCCATTATGAGTGATGCCCACGTCCATTGATCTTAACCCTTCAATCTTTGTCTTTTTCCATTGTCGAATTGGGTGTTTGAGGATTGCCAAGGTGGCAATTGTTGTTATATGGGGTGGGGTATAAAGGATTATGATGTTTTGTTGTGGGGTGAGGTTTTGTTTGCATACTGCAGGGGTGACAGACACACAAAACGTGTGAGGGATGATGAATAGTGCTTTTGGCACCATTTTTAACTTGAAAGTATAATAACAATAAGGCAAGAATGGTCCCTCATGGTATATAGTTCTGTTACACCCACAATCCTTGTGGTGTAAAAGTTTAGGAGAGTTAACAGCGTTAAGGGTTAAGGGGTTTTGGGCTAATGACGGTTAAGTGATTCTTTGGGCTTGTTTGGGCCGGTTCAAGATTTGGGCCTTTTTCATTTTCAAAACCCTTTAGTTATGTCCTTAATAACTTGATGGGCTGCCCCGGCCCATTAGATGGGTACGGGTGGGCCCATTAAGTATTTCTTTGTTTACGGCTTCGGCTTTGACATTGACTTCTTGGGTTTGACTTTGACTTTTTGACTTTTGGCTTTTTCACGCTTTTTCCGTTCTCGTGCTCAGTTTTGTTGTTTTGGCTTAGTTTTTGTCCTTTTCTTAGATATCCGTTTCCTGCACAATACAAATGCAAAACATACAAATACAATGTATTTTTGGGTACGTTTTTGGTCATTTAAGTCCGTTTTTAATGGTAAAAGGTATGTGTATTTAAACACATACCAGTATGTTTATCACTAACCTATACTTGCAGGTTTCCCGACGTTAGCAGCTTCTAGTCCATGACGAGTCAAGATTCAAGACCTCATGCTCAATCAACAAAGATATATACATGATGAAAGCTCAAGCACACGTATCAAAGTCATCCGCAATCTCTGATGTACAAGCACTTCCTCAAAAGAACATTTTTGACAAGATTGTCGAACAATAACAAAGATATATCATACAAGTGGATCAAGTACTACCCCTTCCATAATGTGGTACAAGTAATCATGTTAAAGAAAATGTTGAGGGAGATTGTTAGCAAGCTTTTAAGACCTTGGGCATGAGGGTGAAGACACAAGATCGCAAGGAGGCATAAAGATTTAAGGATAAAGATTCAGATATCTCAGTAGTCAAGACAAATCAAGGCCAAAGACCACGATATTAGTATGTTAGGATTACATAAATGGACCCGAACAAAGAAGCTTCGGTCACTCGAAGATACAAGACAAAAGTCTAGCTCGTTTAAGCAAGAATACAAGGCTCCTAGACCACAAGAAGCACAAGAAAGGATCCAAAATTGAAAGACCACCCCTTAGGGGGAGATTGTTAGCCGTGCTTTTATTAAAGTGATGGTCATTAAATATTCCCGAGCCTTGTATAAGTAAATCGTAGTTTACGGGAATTTAGTTAAGCTAGTTGGGCCTAGTTGTCGGGCTCAAGCCCATTTGTATTATGAACCGGCCCAACACAAAGCCCACAAGAATAGTCCTTTCTTGTAGCTATTAAAGCCCTCTCCAAGTGTGGAGAGGGTGTTGCTTCTCATTTTTTTTTGTGAAACAAGTAACCATTTTTCTTTGTTTTTTACTTTCTCTCTCTAAAATCTATTTTTCTTATTTTTGTGTTTTGGTGATGAAATGATATCCTAACAGAGAAGATCGAAGCAACAATGCACGAGCATTGCTCAACAACTCTTAAAGATGATCTACCTCCGAAAGAAAGAGCCATGTATTTTTTACCTTACCTTGCAAAATTAATGATATGTGTTTTGATAAAGCCTTAGCTGACTTAGGAGCTAGTGTTAATGTTATTCCTTATTTGACCTTTACCAATCTAGGTTTAGGTAAATTAGCTCCTACTAAACTAATTATTGAATTGGCTGATAAAACTGTGAAACGTCCTAAGGGTATAGCAGGGAATGTGTTAGTAGGAATTGATAAATTTGCCTTTCCCGTAGACTTTATCGTTTTAGAAGAGCCCGAGGATATCAAGATTCCATTGATCCCTGGAAGACCATTTTTTGTCTACTTGCTCATCGCCTAAAATTGATAGTATTTAAAAGAAAAATCACCTTAAGAATTGGGAATGACAAAATAGTATTTAAGAGTGATAGTCCTACTAGTAACATAAATAAGAAAGTTTATGTGTTAGGATTAAGAGAGCGAAGGAACTTGATTTATAAGCTAGACTAATAGGCGAAGCATTGATTTTAAATAGATCATAAGACCCTGAATTTGGAGATTTCCTTGAATTAAATGATCTAAATGAACCATTAGAGCTTAGAAATCATGAGAATGAGGACTTAGATCCCAATATTGAGAAAGGAAAAGTCATTGATGAACAAATGGTTAATGTATTCAAATTAGGCATGATGACGAAGAGAATTGAGAAAAACTAATAATATCCTAGTTTTTTGCGACTACATAGTAGACCATATTAAGTTTGCTTATAATTTACAATTTTCTTCCATGATAGGATATGAACATGTGAAAGCTAACTTTTTCCCCGGTTTATCAATTAATGTTATGTCTAAAAGTTTTTATAATTCAATAATGAAAGAGAAAATTGAGTATAAAGGTAAAAATATAGTTGGATATTTTATAAATGTGCATATCTTTGTTGGAAACTTATTAATTGTCAATGATTCTGCAGTTCTTAAAAATATGGATGCTTACTGTGATAAAGACATAGGAGATGTCATTGTTGGGAAACCATTTTGTAGAGTTGCGTGTGTTGAAGCAAATCGGTTCGATGGATTTATTACCATTCATGGTGGAAAACTATCGGTTCAATCTGGGTCAAATTATTTTAACATATTTTATACATATTAATTTTAACTACTAATCAAAGAGTGATCATAACGGACTGCAGATCGGACCGAATCAAGAAATTTGTCTGAACCGAACAGACCAGACCGAACCTATTTCAGTCTTGTCCACACTTTACCTCATGTTTGGTTCTCGGTCTGGTTCGGTCCGATCCGATCTTACGTACAACCGACTATTTTGTCTTCTCGGACCAGACCGATCGAAGAACCGGACTGGCTCGAACACATTCGGTCTGGTCATTAGTCCATGGTTTTGGGCTAAATAGGTTTTGATCCGATCCGAGTTTTTCCTGATGCTCAACCCTACTCATAATTTTTTTATAGAAAAAGTGTAAAACTAATAAAAAATCTCATGTTGTTAAAGACATTTTGGCTCTTCTTCTCCCTCTCATTGTTCCCGCTAACAATTTTCCCCAAAATCTCAAAACCCCAAAAATTTCCTTCTTAGATCTCAAATTCGACTAGCTCTGATATGTGAGAAATCACATATCCTTTTTATACCAAAAATGGCTCTAAAATGAACAAATTGTGCAAATTATGCTTGTAAATTGCTTGTTTTGTCATTTGTGATGTGTAGGTACGGATATTGCACAAATCACAAGAAAACGGTCAAAACCGGACAAACACGAACACGGGAACGGAAAGAGTGTATAAGAGCCAGGAGTTTCTAGCAAAGGTCAACAAAGTCACCCTTGGTCAACCCTTGGTCAACCCACAAAAAGACAAAACCCTTAAAATACCAAAAATGCCCTTATTGTTAAACCATTTTCACCTAAAGCCCTTAAATTCATAACACCATTAGTCCTTTGTTAATAAAGAACTAACGGTCGTTAACTCTTTAACTATAAATCCTTTTAACCTATCCCGAGCCCAAATAACATCACCGGCCCAATTCTTTTATAAATCCCAAGCCCAGGTCAACCCCCCTTTACCCCGGGTCAAACACAAAATCGTTATAAAGAAAAAAAATGCGGGAATTGGTTTTCTACTGTTCACCCGTCTTCCCAATTCACCCAGCACCTTAATTACCCTCATTTAAGTGGAATTAACCCTTCTAGAAGGACGATGATGCAAGCAATGACGATTTTGGGATGCCAGGTTGGCAATCCCAAGGCAAATCATTGGCTAATCATACGTGCACTCAAATCAAGGGACGAGATCATGGGATTCAGAGTTGGTTATGAATGGATGGCTAAGATTAGAAGCTGGGGGAGCGTCTAAGGACCTGGAACCTTCCTCTCAAGCCTATAAATAAGAAGCCTTTTTCACTCACACGAGATATCTAGAGTAGCTTAGTGTAATCTTTAGATAAATGTAATTTTTAGCTTATCGTTTTTTAATCAATGTAACTTTCCATATCAGAGCTTGTAATCAGTTT
>BQNB010039624.1:0-13347 GCA_026074375.1 Tanacetum coccineum
AGGCCAAAAAGAATACCCAACTAAATCTGGTACAATCATCGGTAATTACAAGGCAATAACTTGCATGATTAATGCTTTTCACAGAAGTAGTGGCTCAGTGATTAATCTTTCTAATTTGGCTTTGCAGGAGGCCCTGTGTTGTTTACCTTTATGGCAGGCAACACATGTATGGTCATTTTTGAAAACCTTGGAGGGTAGACCTCTTACAAGGTTTCCCTTCACAAGTTTGTTTAGATTTTTAAAATTGATATGACCTAACCTTCTATGCCACAATTTAGATTCACCAGATGTGGCTTTAGCAATCAAACATGCAAAACCTTTTGCAGGAGTAGGTGTCTTCATATCAAAACTGTACATATTGTGATGTCTAGGGACCTTTAGCAGTATCTGATTTTCATCAGGCATCTTAAAGTCAGAAGATACAACAAGATATTCAGTTTCAGTAAAAAGAACCTTGTGCTGCTTATCACATATTTGTGATATTGAGAAAAGGTTAAAATGCCCTAGTTCTTTTACAAAAGACACACTATCAAAATCTAAATTACCAACTCTTATTTTTCCTTTACATCATGAGAATAAGTCATTCTTGCTGTATTTCTAACAATGGGTCTACTCACAGGTGAATGAGATTTAGAAAAATGCCTTCTTTGATTAAATTGATTCACCTGAGGTCTTTTAGGACTAAAGCTGTTTGAGGTCTTGTTAGGTACTGGCTGTCTAGATCTAACAGTATTAACATTAGAACTACCAGTATTAACTCTAGGCCTAACAGGATTAACATTTGAACTACCAGTATTAACTCTAGGCCTAACAGGATTAACATTTGTTCTACCAGTATTAATATTAGGCCTAACAGAATTAATGTTTGGTCTACCAGCATTAAGTTGTACTGATCTAGGAACAAGTTTATTAGCATGATTAACCCTGTTTGCATTGGTCCATACTGGTTTTGCCACCCCATTACCAGTATTAAAAACCCTTTGTTTCTTAACCTCAGCCTCTCTTGCCATTTTCTTTTCATAATAGTCACAATCTTTAATCAAATGACTTAGACTACCACAAACAAAACATTTCTTCTTTGTGAAAGAGTAACCTTCCCCTAGTTCTCTTTCCATCATAGCATTCCAATTCTTCCTATTAACTTTAGGTGTTGCTTGATCTTTGATTGGTTGTCTAGGAGTTTTTATGTGTGAAACACAACTAGGTTCAACTTCTTTTGATTTTGGATCAGACACACCTTTTTCATTTGATGTTATAGGTGTAGACACATACACTTCTGGAGGTACACTTGAAATCTCAGATTCAGGATCAACAGAATGTTCAGAGGAAGTTCCAATAGATCCTGCACTGTCATTAGATTGACAGGTAGAATATTCACTGGATCTATCATCTGATACATTGGGTTCAGGCTCTTGAGGTCCCTTTTTACCATAAACATATAAAGACTCATCAATTTCTTCTTGTGGTGTAGGAGTATAATCTCCACTTAAGGGATGTGGAACACCTTTAAAATCATTAGTTTTTATAAATCTATTGTACAAAGGTTTTCCAACTGAGTCCTCTTTAGTACACTTAAAAACAGAAAAATTCATTTCTTCCTCATAACTTAGAACCTCATTGTTTGATTTTATTTCATACCCTAAGCCAATTTTACTACTTGAACTCATCCAAAATAATAATCCCAAAGATTCTTGGAAGAATATTCCATAGAATTAATGTTTTCTTCAATTGTCTTTTCTTTTACACTTTCATTTCAATTCTCCTATATTTTTTAAGCTTTCATCTTTTTCATATATTTCATTTGCCTGAAATGAAGCTTTTACATTAGAGAGAAGTTGCTGTTTTTTGAAAAGTAACAATTGAGCTTCTAGTTTCTTAAAAGCTTGACTATAGGCAAGTATTTTGTGCTTCTTGATTACCTAACCTGATTCATTGTTCATCACATAGTGTTTTAAGGTATTGTATGAATCAATGCAAGTTTAAACACAATGATACCTCACTAACTGAGCTGATAGCCATGATGGCATGATTTGTCTCTTCATCTACAAATATGTTCTCCCAATTGACAATACCATCATCCATTGTCGCAAGCCCATCTGAATTCTTCCTTGCTTCCAGCTTCTTGGTGTGATAAAAAAGAGTCTCCTCTTCTTCTTTCCATCATGTGTCCCCCTTTGTTGTACATTCCCTAGGCAAAAGTGACCATGTTGTGACAAAATGAAAGCATTCAAGCTTCTTTTTGTCAAAACCAACATGCTTTTTCCATCAACATGAACTATCCTTCCTGTTTTCTTATAAAACTTATTCATTCGAATAACAATCATTGCTATTTGCCAGTTTATGTCCATCTCTTCAATGTCCAAGTCATCAATCTGTTCCAAGTCTTCATGAAGTAAGTCCCAGTCCTCTAATTGTTTGGCAAAGAGGGAATAAATATACTTCCATTAGCAAAACCAACAAGAGCTCTTTTGGAATATAGGGTTGAAGAAGTAGAAGAGTGCAAGTACTGTAGCACCAGTAAAACCAACTTAACTTATTAGTGCTGCTTTTCTTTGTGAAACAAAAGCAACATTTGAGCAACTTGAAAAAATGTTTTTTTGAGGCACCTTGGATTTCCTGCTCAAAAACCCTAAGGTTATTGTACAGATCATCAATAGATAAAGTGTCAACATCTGGTTTAGTTCTCATAGTCATTGCCAGATTTGACCATGTCGGGGGCAAAGATCTGAGAAACTTATGATTTGCATCCTCAGTTGATACTTCATAAAAATCATGACTTCCACTGTGAAAGTAATTGTTGAAACGTCATATCCTTTTTCTAACCCCTTCAAACTGGATATTGTAAATCCTTCAAACTGTTGTTTGAAAACAGCCTTCTGCATTTTCTTTGAATTTGCATTACCACCAAACCTAGTTCTGATGGCTTCCCAGATTTCTTTTGCATCATCCATTCCATGAAATCTTCTCATATGTTCCTTGGGAATGGCCATCAGCAAGATATTCTTAGCCTTCCTTTCCTTTTCAACAGCTTGAATTTCTGCAACATTATTGGTGTAAGTAATTCGAATAACACAATACCTTCCAGTTGATATTTCTCTTCTTGAGTTTCCATCGAATTACCCTCCCAAACATCATTGTCAATGTACTCAAGGTAATGCTCCATCTCCATAGCCCATATATCATACTCCTCCTTCTTCAGAATTGGGAGTTTGATATTTGAGATAGCAGTTGTTTGAGGAATCACCTGTTGTTGTTGTTTAGGTGCAGCACCAGTGTCTGATGCATCTTCATGTTTGCTGGCTTCAGCATCACTGAGATGTTGAAGAACGCATCATTAGCATTGAACATTTGTAAAGAATCTGCAATAGAGTGTTTGGTTTGTGGTCTAGTATTCTTCTTTACTTAAGTCCCTCTATTGCTCTGATACCACTTTTAGGTCCTTGGTATTTGGATCTATATAGCCTTTGTCAAACATAGCTTAACTGAATAAATCCAAATCAACTATGTGAGAGACACTGACTATGAATACCAAGTGTTAATGTAGAATCTTAACACAAGTATTAAGAAGAACACAATATAATACTAACTTTGCTATTGATTTCTATTAAGCTTCAATGCTACTATTTGTTATCTAAAACTATATGTCGTAGGGTTCCTTTTAAACACCAAAGAAACCCTAAAAGGCTATACAAAACGTATGAAAAGATAACATATATCTTTTCCTAATATATCTCTAAGATAACACTTATCTATAGAACAGACTTAACTAGACAAGAACAGAACTAACTATTGTTCTGCCAGACTTAACTTAGTACTGGCAGACTTAACTATGTCTACCAGACTTAATTCTATAACTACCAGACTTAAGTCTGTTTACAATAATTCCTAACACACTTTTACCTACGCAAGCTAATTAACAAAAGATAAACGAGCGGTCGAACCTTATATAAGAAAACTGTATTAACCACTATCAATCCGATTAGAAAGTTGGTTTGTTTATTAAGTGTAATGATTTCTTCTCTCGAGGTGGCATATCATTCTTAAGACTTAGGCGTTACATCATCCTAAGACCTAGACACATTAATTCTGTCACAATTAAAGCATCCGCAAAAAGAATCCTTATTTGCTGATTATAATCTATCTTAGGGATTAAAGCAATGGCGATCTGTTAAACCTACGCATAGAGAGCTTTACCAATTACCGCATTAATGGTATTTATAGCACTAGTAGTCCCACTTGTCCAACAATCCAATTGAATCAAACGTACTTGTTAATTATCTAGGTCACCGACTAGTCACAATGATCATAAAACCATTGGCAAATATCCAAGTTAACTAGTTAAGCCCAAAGTGTAATCCTAGACACAACTTAGAAGGAGAAAGATTTATGTAATTTACTATAATTCTAGATGTATAAAATACTATATGGAGAGCTATCCCAGACTCGAGATCTACTTGGTCCGCTATCACTAAATCCAGTTTGAGATAAACAAATACCAAACATTCCAGATCTTCATAAATAATGGCTAATACCTAAAGGAGTATTAGCCCTTCAATCGTCATAATAAATACAAAGCAATTATTTTATCCAAGTAAACTAACCGAGTTAACGAAATGATACAAAAGTTGAACGATACTAAAGTATATGGAAATTACACATGCTTCTATGGAATTTGGATAAACGTTGTTCAGAATCCTCTTCTTCTCTTTTCTCCCTGAAATCGACTTAATGTTTAGGTATCCGGAGCATATGAATTAGCACACTGAAAAACTCGTTTTTAGTTTTCTATTTTAAGGTCCCTGGAAGTCGGTAAATTCGGCATATCCAAGTAGGTTGATACGGCGTATTGGAGATTTCTTAAGTAGGGACCACGCTTGATATCTTCCAGAATATTCACATAATATTTCTTGAATACGGCGTATTGAGTCTCCTTTTGGATACGCGTATTGGGCTTATCCTCAGTGGTCCTTTAGTGAGTGCAGGACGGATACGCACGTATCTTCCTTGATGGATCCAGCGAATTGGTCTTCAGAATAGTAAAATCTTCAAAATACTTCATTAAGCTCAAATGCGCGCCTTTTGCTATCTTTCAACTAATTACTCCATAAATTACTGCAATTCTCAAATAAAACGATTAGAGTAACAATCTTTGCAATAACCTATACAAAATGGGTTTAGTAATCATGGAATAAATTGAAGCCAAAAAAATAGACGTTATTTGAAGGTCATCACATAACAAACACATAAACAAGTAAATGAGGTGATAAACAAATTAAACAATTACAATGATAAAAATAAGAAATCGATTTTAAAACAAACCAAACATTGAACTTTTTCATTAAGAGGGCTAATACCCGAGAGGTATTAAGCCACAACCATTGTAATTATACAAGCGAACATACATGAAATTGAACGATAAAAGAGAGAGTAAAAATTACACGATGTCTTCTATGGATTCGTGATCAATGCTTGACCTTGGTGGCTGATCTTCTCTTCTAAAATTCGATTTTATCGAGTATGGTATAAAGAATATGATATTGTACACTGAAAACTCGTTTTTGAGTCTTCGATTTATAGTGTCTGAAAAAGACTCGATACGCAGGTCGATATGGCGTATTGGGCTGGATTCCTTAGAGTGCGCGCTACGTTCATAATAAATCAGTGATATCATTTCCAATTTACTTGATTTACTGTATCTTCAAATAGTTATCTTCATGGATACGACGTATGTATATAGGAGGGATACGCCATATTGGGAATTGGTCAAACGCGTTTTCTTGTGAAGTCATGCGCTAATACGTCGTGTCTCTTTTGATGGATACGGCATATTGTTCAGAAATCCGCAATCTTCAAATATCTTTGTTTTAGCTCCCATTTATGCGCCTTTTAGGTTGTCTTCACAAAACACTCCTGAATACAGCATTTATCAACTTTAAAGTAATTAAGTACTAAATTATGCAATAATTATATAAAAGTGGACAAAACAGATGGGATAAATGATATAATAAAGTGACGTTATTTAATGTTATCAATAACCCACGTATGTAGTATAATCTTTTAGGTAACACCAGGTCGTCCACATGGATTTAAGTATTATTCAAATAATCTACCGTGAAAATTATCCAGAAGATTATAAAAGCGACTTAGAGAATCTTAAGGAAGTATATAAAATGATGAATGGTGGAGTAGAATATCCTCGCACACAAAATGCCTCACCTAGTGAAATTAAAGAACCATATGAGCCTTCACCTAGGATGGATTCGTATGAACAACCTGCGTGTTTAGGATCAACTTTTGTTGGTGAGACCTTTAGGAAAAGTGACCAAATGCATCAAACTATTGAGAAGAGCCTCTTAGCAATGACCCATAAGTTGGATGACATGATAGAGTTGCCTAAGTCACAACCTAAGAGAATATATAACAAGGATTTAGAATGTGAGATAGTTATGGTAAAGATTCCTAAGTGTATGGCATGGTTAGATGATAAGCCCATAGGTGAACTAGATACGATGGAGGATAAGGTAGATAATTTAAGCCCACAAAGTACCCTATAAGTTTTTCCATCATTTGAGGTATACATACCGCCCGTGACTCACCCGGAAGAAATTGAAGAGACTATAGGAATCCCAATGGAAGTAGAAACCTTCTTGACACTTAAAACTAGCGAGATCTGCTTAAATACCTAATACTCATGACCTCTTTCTTAGTTCTAAGGGATTTCCTAGTGTTGATGAACTAGAGCCTCAACTTGTACCTAATTTTCCACCCTTAGATGTAAATCTAGGAGACAAAAGAGGAACCAACCCACCTATCAACCCATATAGTTTAGGTAGTTTTAGGATGAAGGTAGTAAAACCCGTGACCATTCATACACCACCTTCACCTCACATGACATACTTCTATCGAAATGGTGTGTATCACTACTATCACCCACACTTAATGATACGTGTAGGGGAGACTCGCCCTTTACGCGTTAAATAAGCGTAGAGTCAGGCTCGTGACTCGAACAAAAACAAGCGCTTGTTGGGAGGCAACCCAATATTTTATTTCTTGCATATCAGGTGTGTCTTGTGTATCTTATGTGTTTGTCTCGAGTCATATGATTGTATTGACTAATCTTAGGTTTTATGTAGTAATTCATACAGGAAATAACTTAGAAGACCGCGCACATGAAATTTTTCATCAAAAACAAAAAGTGTTTTTTTTCCACAGAGCGTAGAGACGGCGTCACAGATTACACAAAACGCCGTCAGCTCTACCATTGTGATGACGTCAGGATTTTTCTGACAGCGTCATGAGTCTAGCTACAGGAAAAATCAAAATTTTTAATTATTTTTGAAAATATAATTGTGCAACATTTTAAATATTTGTAATTTCTTTATAATATGCATGAACCTATGATTATGTCATTACTCTCATCCTATCTTTATTGCTTTCGTAGAGTCTAAACTTAGTTAATGAGGTTGTATTTATTATTCACCTGTGAATTTTACGCTTGGTGTAGTTGTCTTTGTCTTTAATTACAGGTTATATTTGATGAGAAGAAGCTTGGAAGTTCTTAGGAAGTTTCATTGAACAATTCTTGGATGACGATTTAACTAGTTATCACATGTTTCTTCTCCATTATTGAGCAAACCAGAGGAGTACTAGTTTCTTTTACTTGTTTTCTTTTTCCTTTATTTGTTTTTACGAGTACCTTTATAGAACATTGGGGACAATGTTCAACTTAAGTGTAGGGGGAAAACAAGCCTTAGAAAGTACTCTTTCATTTGTCATTTCTTTGTCCTTAAAATGATGGGTAATATATCAAAACATAGCATAAGAGGTGATTTTTACCAAAATTTAATTTTTTTTATGACACATACCGATGAAAACCGAGTATTAATAGCGTCTTATGGATAGGAACATATATGACTAGCACAAAAACCCTCAGAATTCCACCCTAAAAATATGAGGTTCGCCTTTAGATCTTTAGGAATTCGGGTATCTATTATTGATACCCAAGATAGTTTATACCTTTAGCTTTCTCTAGTTAAGGAGTGAGCAATCATATGTATCTATTTCGTCGTAACGAATGTGTACGTGTGGTCTTTGTCACATTTTCTGGAGCATTGAGATTGGTATTAAATTATATGAGTGTACCAATAGTATATTAAATTCCAGAACTTGTTTTTGTGATGCATCCCGAGACTGTATAGTAAGGATTATGATTTGCTTGATAAGATGCATTAGGATTAACCCATGTTTTAAACCTGTAATTGTTATGATGGTTATATCAATCATATAACTATCTCACACCCTTGCCATGCACTCATTTTTAGTGTAGTATACCCCTAGTACAACCCTCTGAGCCTATCCTTTTTCATGATTCTTGTAATTTTCTAGTAGATTTCAGATTATTAATGAAAAGCATTGTCACCCTTAAACCAATCGTTACACCCAAATAGCCTTAGCTTACCTTGTATGTACTCACTTTTAGTACATTATTATGATAACCCAAGTTAATTATTTAAGTACACGGTTGCTAAGTCCTTATCTTTGTAAATACAGTTTTGGGACGATTGGGATTCATGGTAGTATTTATTTCGCGAAAGAATGGGGAAGAAAAGTTTGAGAGTCAATACCCCCTGATATGTGCTTAAACACATATCATTTATTCCTTATTATTAAGCTAAAAAGGCCAATAATGACCAATAATACATGAAAAATGCATTGTATATGTGTGTTTTGTCAATTGTGTCTTGCAGGTAACGGATATATCACAAAAGGACAAAAATAAAGCAAAACGGACAAAGCCGAGCACGGGAATAGAAAGAGCGTGGGAAATCGAAGCCGAAGGCGTATACATCTTTAAATGGACCAAACCCGTACCATTGAATGGGACTGGTCCAGCCCAGAGATTTACAATAAACTAAGCCCTAAATCGCATTTGTATAAACAAAGTCCATAAAAACAAATCCAATCCATTAACCAAAAACCCGAGTCAAGCCCAATCCCACCCCTGGTCAAAGTCCAATTTATAACAAAAACGAGTCAACTTTTACTGTATATCTTTCCCCTTTTCCCTCCTAAATTTACACAGATCCAACGAGTAACAGGGTAAATCAAATCCACTCCCCACACGCCCCTTTGCTTCTAGAAGCCCCTGACACGTCTGACTCAAGCAGGCCACGTTGGCAATCCTAGAGGTCTTCATTGGTTGATGAGATGTGGAAATAGATCAAAGGCCAAGATTTGATGATTCGAAGTTCGTTATGATCCAAGGGACATGATTAAAGGCTTGGACGCTCCTGAAAGGCTAGAAGCTTCTTTCGTTCACTATAAATAGGGAGCCTTTCACACAGTAGAAAATATCTAGAGTAGGAGTAGTGTAGTGTAGAGTAGCTTAAATTTTCCAGCTTATTTTATGCTTATTGTAATGAAATTCAGCTTAATGTACTTCTAATTTTATTAATAAAAAGTAATTTTTTTAGTTTTAGTCATATATGTTATCAAATACAGCTTTTACTTATGCATTTACCCCCAAATTTTCTTAATAAGCTAAATCGTTTTCTCAAACCCTCTTTAAGCTCAAATAAGCCCCTAAAAGCTTATTTGAGCTTGTCTAGTCATTTTCAAATCAATTGGTTAAGCATTGTGGTTTTAAGCTTTTTGGATGATAAGCCAGAAAGGGATGGGCTTATTGGACTTTACCAGCTTGTTTTCAACAAGCTGGAGCTTGTAGATGAGCTCTTTTTGAGCATTTTTGATCCCTGTTTTGAAGCGTCCAAGTAAAAAAAAAAAAAGGGAAATGGGGCTTGTCAAAAAGGTTCGTTATGATTAAAGGTTCATCTATGCTTATGATCCAAGGGACATGATGAAAGGCTTGAAGATAAGCTCTTTCAAGCTAAAATAGAAAATTAAAGGCTTAGACATGATTAAAGGCTTGATCCAAGGTACTCTCTCTTTACTCTTTTAGCTTAATTTTCTATTTTAGCTTATCAGTCTGCTTAATCTGTGCTTAATTCTGCTTATTTGTGCTTAATTTGTCTTATAATTGCTTAAGATGTCTAGTTTATAAATTAGATTTGGCTTGATTTAAGTTTTGGATTGAATCTGTCCTTTTTGGGTTAATGTTGTCATTTCATAGTTAAAACTGCTTAGTATTCTAGCTTGTTAATTTGTGCTTATTTTTCCTAATTTTTTTTTACTTAATTGTATTTTATAGTCATAGCCTTAATCTGTATAATCAAATTGTAGCTTATCATTATCTGTTTAGCTTAAAAATGCATTTTAAAGTTTTAAAGGAGTGTTTGGGATAAGGATTTTAAAAAGGGTTAAGTAAAGTGTAATCTGTTTTAGTGCTCAAATTTAGATTGCATAAGCTCAAATTTAGTCTTAGGATGTGTTTTAATAAGTTTAGGATTAGTTTTGTTAAGCTTTGAGGTTAGTTTTATCCTAAATTCAGGTTTGCAAGTCTAAATGCTTTTCATACAGCTTATTTGATTATAGTCTTATAAATGCATTTGAGGAGTTGTTTGTGCTCAAATTAGGTTCCATATGTATCAATATGAATCTGTTTTGAAGTCATTTTGCTTGTTGAGTTCTTTTGTTCAAAATCAGTCAAGTAATTTAAGCACTTAAAAGTCCTTATTTTGCATCCCCTTTGCCCACCCGCTCAATTTGAGTCTTGATTCTAGTTCATTTTTGTTCAAATCTTGATTAAATCTAGCTTATTATAGTTTGTGTTCAATTTGTTTTTAGTTTTTAAGTTTGGTCAAACAGTTTTTAAGTCTTAATTTTAAGCTGCAAACTGTCATTTTATTTTCAAAAAGCCAAAAATATTAGTATAGTCTGTCCCTTTTTAAGTTCTTTTTCTAGCTTATTAACTTGTCTAATTTTCTTATTACTAGCTTCTATGTGTTCTTTGATTATCAATCTAAATCTGTTTTGAGCTTTTAGCTTATTTCCAGTGCTTAATTTGTCCTTAATTTAGCTTAAAAGTCTGTCATGAGTCTTTTAAACTCCCCCTTTTGAGTTAATCTGTCTTAATGCATTTTGTAGCATTGTAGCTTATTTTGTAAGCTTATTTTTAATCCTAAGAGCTTATGGAGTCTAGTATTAAATCTGTTTTGACTTATTTAGTTGTCATTTTGCTTTTTTTTACGGGTACTTCTATAGAACATTGGGGACAATGTTCAACTTAAGTGTAGGGGGAAAATAAGCCTTAGAAACTATTTTTTCATTTGCCATTTGTTTTGTTCTTAAAATGATGGGTAATATATCAAAACATAGCATAAGAGGTGATTTTTACCAAAATTTAAATTTTTTTATGACACATACCGATGAAAACCGAGTATTAATAGTGTCTCATGGATAGGAACATATATGACTAGCACAAAAACCCTCAGAATTCCACCCCAAAAATATAAGGTTCGCCTTTAGATCTTTAGGAATTCGAGTATCTATTATTGATACCCAAGATAGTTTATACCTTTAGCTTTCTCGAGTTAAGGAGTGAGCAATCATATGTATCTATTCCGTCGTAACGAATGTGTACGTGTGGTCTTTGTCACATTTTCTGGAGCATTGAGATTGGTATTAAATTATATGAGTGTACCAATAGTATATTAAATTCCAGAACTTGTTTTTGTGATGCATCCCGAGACTGTATAGTAAGGATTATGATTTGCTTGATAAGATGCATTAGGATTAACCCATGTTTTAAACCTGTAATTGTTATGATGGTCACATCGATCATATAACTATCCCACACCCTTGCCATGCACTCATTTTTAGTGCAGTATACCCCTAGTACAACCCTCTGAGCCTATCCTTTTTCACGATTCTCGTAATTTTCTGGTAGATTTCAGATTATTAATGAAAAGCATTGTCACCCTTAAACCAATCGTTACACCCAAATAGCCTTAGCTTACCTTGTATGTACTCACTTTTAGTACATTATTGTGATAACCCAAGTTAATTATTTAAGTACACGGTTGCTAAGTCCTTATCTTTGTAAATACAGTTTTGGGACGATTGGGATTCATAGTAGTATTTATTTCGCGAAAGAATGGGGAAGAAAAGTTAAGTCAATACCCCCATATGTTTCTTAGATGATCTCCATGTTATTTTGATCCACCTCAAATCGGGTCATTATTTAGATTGTAAATATCGAGCATGTAAAAGCTCAAGTGTAGGGGTACGTGTTATAAACCCCATGTGATGTATTATGTTATTCAAAAAAAGAGAAAAATAGAAAAGAAAAATAAAGAGATTGATGTAGAGTTGTGTAGAATTTGTATATCTTTGTCCGAGCCTTGGCTTATCAACCAAACTAGCGTGTATTCGTATAAATAATTAGCTAACCCTTCTACTCCAAATTCACCCAAAGCCACCCAATGTATCCCATCTGTTTCTGTTTCCTTTATATGTTATCTTACACCTACATCCCACAACCCTTTAAAAGACCTCTTAGATAGTAATGAATAATGCTTGTACCTAGCGGTGGAGGTTGATCCTTTACCAAGCCTATGGTAATTTATATGCTATGACAGGTAATGAGTGTTGATTTTTCGTTTCCCCCATATGTTATAATTTATTATACAACCGAGTGAAAGAGAATCCCAGACACTTATGTGAGGTGCTAGTATATATTTTCTGTGATTTTAATTACAAGGTCTAGAAGGTTGTGTTGTAAAATACTTTTAAAGAGTAGGTAGAATGACCCTCATATTGTTATTGTCTAGGTAGAAAAGCCCATTTGCTCGAGGACAAGCAAATCCTAAGTGTAGGGGTATTTGATGAGGTGTCAATTTATACACTTTTTTGGGGTCGTTTAACCCCCTAAATCATGCATTTATGCCCAAAATAGGTACTTAATCGTTCCTTTTCAGGTATTTCGCATTTGAAAGACATTTGGAAGAATTACACGTGACTTGGGCTCATTTGGAGAAGAAACGGACAAGACTGTGGACCTACACCAACATCTATCAAGATTATGTTCTCAGCAGCTGGAGACGGCGCCACAGATTACACGTGCCGCCGTCACAATCCAAGTCAAGACGGCGTCACATATCTCATGACGGCGTCAGAGCGTACGACGCAGCCTAATATCTAGAATATTCTCTTTCGTGACGGCGTCACGACTAAAACGCGACGCCGTCACAACGATTTTCCTATATATACAAACCCGAATTTAGGGTTTTAAGTGTGTAACTTTAGAATAAAAAGAGGGTATGAACCCTAGTTCATTTAGCAGTTGTTAGGGGCGATTTTAAGGCCTCAAAACCCTATTGTAAGTCCTTCAACTCATGTTTTAATCAAGTAAGACTTATTTAATCATTCAATATGTCTTGTTGTGTGATT
>BQNB010039624.1:14462-47942 GCA_026074375.1 Tanacetum coccineum
TCCGGACACTTTGTGAAGTTAGATTTTTTATAAATAGTTAGACTTATTATTATTTTTTGGGAAAATTACAGTAGTTACACAACCCATTGAAGTTGATGTCATTCAAAATTGGGAGTCAGAGGAGGTAATTTAGTATTTTATAAAAATTCATAAAGTGACTTTAAAATTTTGCAAAAAACTAAAGATGTTATCACTAGTCTAAAACATGTATAGAGCTTAGATAATATATAGAAACCATGATGGGATATTTATAAATGTATTTTAGACATTAGTATCCATCAATTGGAAGGTTACATGTATAGGGCCGTAAAGCCTTGTTCATGTGTAACTCGTTCATTATGTTGTGTAGATTATTGCTTGGATTATTGATGACATCAAATAACATTACTTTATTATATCATTTATCCCATCTGTTTCCCCCACTTTTATATAATTATTGGATTATTTGGTACTTAATTGCTTTAAAGTTGATAAATACAGTAATTCAGGAGTGTTTTGTGAAGACATGCTAAAAGGCGCATAATTTGGAGCTAAAACGAAGATATTTGAAGATTACTAATTTCTGACCAATACGCCGTATCCAACAAAGGAGATACGGCGTATCAGCGCCAAGACTTCACAAGAAAACGCGTTTGACCAATTCCCAATACGACGTATCCTTTCTGTCTGCATACGCTGTATCCGTGAAGATAATTATTCGAAGATACAATAATCAAGTAAATTAGGAATGATATCACTGATTGATTATGAACGTAGTACGCACTCTAAGGAATCCAGCCCAATAGGCCGTATCGACCTTGCCAGATATGGCGTATCGAGTCTTTTTTAGACACTATAAATAGAAGACTCAAAAACGAGTTTTTAGTGTGCAATATCACATTCTTTATACCATACTCACTAAAGACGAATTTTAGAAGAGAAGATCAGCCATCAAGGTCAAGCATTGATCACGAATCTATGGAAGACATCATGTAATTTTTACTCTCTTAATCGTTCAATTTTCATTATTTGATTACGTTTGTATAATTAGAATGGTTGTGGGCTAATACCCTCGGGTATTAGCCATCTTAATGAAAGTCAAATGTTTGGTTTGTTTTAAAATCGATTTCTTAATTTATCGTTGATTGTTTAATTATTGATATCACCCTTTCTTGTTTTAATGTGTTTGATGATGCGCCTATCATTTAAACTGGATTAGTGATACAGACAAGTAATCTAGATATCGGATAGCTCTCTATATCGTTGTTGGATATTACTGGGACCATTAGGATCACAAATAACGTTTATGTCTTTGTCTTTTGAATTATGAGATTATTTGGTCCGGTAGGTGAGACTTATTTTTATTTCATGCATATATTGCTCTGAATGTATTGATTAGGTTGGAATAGTGGATACCCAGTATATTAAAACACCAGTCAAACTATAAGTAGGTTAAGTACTGATTCGCGTTGGGCTAGGGTTTTAACAGGATCACCACTGCTTTAATTCTCTAAGATAGATTTATTTAATTTAAACAATCTAGGTGATTTATGTGGATGCGTTAATTGTGAAGGATTAATCGTGTCTAGGTCTTAGGATGATGTCCCGCCTAAGTCTTAAGAATGACATGCGCTTCGAAGATAAGTATATCATTGCTCTAAATCCATACAACCAATACAGCATTGAACCGGATTTAATATGGCTAATACAGTTTTCTATCATTTGGCTTGTACCGCTTTTCTATCTTCTAATTTTCTTCTTTTGTGTTTATTATGTATTGAATTGGTATTTGTTTCCCTCAAAAACCCTGTTGTGCCCGTACTCTCAGGCTGAAAATCACCCATATCTCTTAGACCAACGTACATAGCGCATAGGTTTACCAGTACATAAACTATAAAATACTGATGAATATAGGATTAATATTCCACTTCTTAGCGTTCGACACCCTACCTTACCGTGAACTCCATCTTGATGGGTACACTGATCGTTTAGAAGTGTTGTTTTACGTTGTCGGCTAATGTAATTGTAAAAACTTGATAACAAATATATTGACCCTCATGACAGCGAAATCAGGTTTTTGGCACTGCTGGCGGGGAGTGAATTAATTAAAACATTATTTATAGATTTCTAACCTTTAATTAATTTAATTATTTAAATTCTGTTTGTATTTATTTGCATTGTGTGTTTAATTTGTTTGTTTAAATTACCGCATTTAATTATTTTTATTCTCATTCTGACTGAATTCTATTTTGACTGATCATCTGATACGCCGTATCCACCAGTTGGATATGACGTATCAAACCTTCTACCCAGAACATCGTATTGAATTCTAAACGACGTATCTATTTTTCCAGGCAATACGGCGTATTCTGAGAACTCAATACGGCGTACTGACATTTAACAGACCTATACGGCGAATTCAGATTAATTGAATACGGCGTATCTGTCATCTGATACAGTAGCAAACGTAATTTTTGTTATCGATTTCCTGTTTTATGTGTTTCCTTCCCCAAGGGCACATCCTACTGATCATTTGTACTTAATTTCAGGAAACCGTTGACAAAGAAACCTCCATGGCGGAACCAACCGACTACATTACCGCTACCCGAAAGAACTTTGTCTCTAATGACAACGAAGGAAGAATGGTCGAGAAATGTATCGTTGAAATACAAGGAACATTCTTGGTGAAAATACGCGATGACACTTTTAATGGGAATGTTGGGGAAAACGCGTTCAAACACATCGATAAATTTCTCAAAATTGTTGGGCCAATCAAAATTAATGGGTTAACTCAAGACCGATTCAGACTTAGCGTTTTCCCTGTTTCACTCGCAGGAGCCGCAAGTGAATGGTTTACAAAGGTGTGTATAGGCTCAATCACTACTTGGGATAACATGGTCGAAAAGTTCATTCTAAAATTCCACCATCTTTCTGATCATGAAGAAGAAGAAGAAACCGAGGATGACGATAACCTAAACGAAACGGACAATGTTCCCGAAATCTTTAAGATAGAAGGAAACCTATTTGACTTTAAAACACCCTTGTGCGAGGCATTCCACGAATTCAACTGCCTTCTAAAAATCGAATCTGATCTGTTCACTTATGATATCCAAAACTTCAAGACTTATGATGAATATAAACGAGAGTTGAATAATGACAAAGCAAATAGTACTGAAAAACCATGGTCAGGAAATGGGGTACCATACCAACTATGTAATCATATATGCGAACCCTACCACTTTAAGAATGGAGGAACTAAACGGCCCACGTGTACATTTGATATCGATGGTTTCTGTAATAGTGGGGAACTGCCAAATGGTTCGAGTAGGAAGCATGACCTATTTTCAAGATCAAAGGTGGTATGATGAACTAGCTGATGGGAAGCTAAAGGATGAAACCTTGGCACTTAAGGCTAAAATAGAAGGATCATGGGGAGACGCGACTCCCGGGTGATAAAATTCTGCAGATGGTTGAAAAGCTGCTTTGAAAACTTCCACGAGCTAGAATATGAAGTACTGGTAAAACTACAAGAGTGCTGGTGGAAAGTGAATGCTCATGAGATCGCTCCATTTACTCGTATGGAAAATTTTGGATGGGGACCATATGCGAATATGAAAACTGAATGGCCATCATATCCATATCTTTACGACAACTGTATATTTGGAAGGGAATATGAAGCAATCAACGTCGGTTGTACTCAAGAAAATCAAGGACATATGGGTGATCCAATTCCTGAACCATCAAACTGCAAAGTCAGGAGATTCGAGATGATGAAGTACTCATTTGATGATGACGAGGAGTACATTATCATAAAAGAGTCTGAATACCTCAACTATTTAAAGGATAGCCTCGATGCTTATCGAGAACTTTTACGTCTCATTAATGAAGGATGGGTCGTGACAACACCAGAAGGTAAATAAAAGAGGAAAAGGTCGAACTTAAAGACCATCTGAAACAAAAGTGCTTCCCGAGAGACAATCAGGTCATTTTTAATTGTTTGTCGCATTTAATTATTTGTTGTACAGTCTGTCTCCAGAAACCCAATACACCGTATCGAAACCCCTCAGGATGCTGCGTAAAGGAATTCTGGACGTTATCTAATTTAAAACTAAATATTTAATTTCTAGTATTTAATTGTTTTTACAAGAACAATACGGCGTATCCTAGGGTTTGGGATACGGTGTATTGATCCCTGTACAGTTGTGTGTTTAATTATTTTCTTGTACCATTATAGCGAGATAGAATTTACACTTGTCTTCTAATCTCTTATACAGACCTTGCTGAAACTATGATAATGTAATACGCAAAAGAAGACTGTGTTGAACTTATCCGGGCAAGTTGAAGCCCTAAAGTCAACACTGTTTTGCCTGCAAGAACACATCTTGGAGAATATCACGATCAAAACATCAGGGGTTTTTCCGTTCTAAATTCTATCTTTCACCTTAAAATTAATATTTTATCTATACAGACGAGGATTTGTATATATTTAAGTGTGGGTGGAAGGAATTAGAACGTACTTGTCTTTTTTTTACAAAATAACATGCAAAGTGCTTAAAAACGGCCAAAATTTAAAAAAAACAGCATAACTTTTGTAAAAATCACTAGTTACATTACCTAGCACACTATAACCCTTGATACATATTGTGAGAATTTGGCCCATACCGTTTCTAATTGTTTACTTAAAAATTCCTCAAAATTATGAGTGTGCCGGTGATGTGGTGGACTTTAGAACTTAGCATGGTATATCACTCATACCGCATGATTAGTACTATGGATTTAGATGGAAGAACATGTTCAACTGATAAATTTCTAGGATTAAACCAAATAGCCTACATGTCGTAAAAATAACTAACCACACTGGTTAGTTAATTCCCGTGTAACCCTTGATTACTCTCATTTTTAGAGTAAAATCCCCCCTAGAACAATCTGTTGAGCCATTCCTTTCTTTTTCTACACCATATTACATGTTTTTTCGTCCACTATGAACCTAGACAACCATGTAACTTAAGCTTATTTTACCAATGTTGCTAGTTGCTTTCGTGTAAAGTTTTGTTTTTCCTATGTCAAAGTGAAATTTTTCTATCTCTGTAATGGTCGGAAAATTGCACAATGCAATGGGAAAAATATATAGCTCGTAAGTTTCGCTACTTTCACGATTATGAATCATGTCCGAAGAAGAAGTGTTACAAGAAAATATTATCCGGATGAATTATGATAGTGAAGACGGTGGAATTAAACCGAGGTTTATTATTATTTTCCAAAAAAAAATATTCATTTCAAAAAGAAGTTTATACCGAAGGAATTAGAAGGATCGATTATTCGTTGATACGTTACAAAAATCAACGATGTAAAGTCTTGTAAAAAGTGGCCGATATCACCACTCATTCTGTAAAAGTATGTAAAGAGCGGGATGTAAGGGAAGTTGACCGTTATGGAAACGCCAACTTAGGTTGTCTTTGTCATTTCTATGATCGAGGCATTTGTCTATATGTTTGAGTCTTTGTCATGGAACGGCAACCATACCTTATTTGTTGGCTTAATCTATTTGTTTCATAATTTTGTTTAACACCCATTTTACTTCCCTTTCCTAGCAACTAACCTTAGTGTCTACTCGAACGAGGACTTGTTCGAGCATGCATGTCTATTCCGTCGTTACGGCCATGTATGCATGTCTCAGCTGCCTTGTTGGATGACGACTTTTGGTGAAAGTTAGAAGCTCCCTACCCTATATCGTTCTTCATCCTAACCGCTGGTTAAACACGAACAGGGATGTGATCAGATTGTATATGTCTATTCCGTCGTTACGGCCATGTATGTACGATACAGCTGCCTTGTTGGTGTGGTACTTATGGTGAAAGACTGTTGAATGATCAACCCTAAGCCTTCTTAACCCAATTTATCTTTTGACTTGTTTCTCCTTAGCTTTAGCGATGGAGATGTGTATCCTTGCCAAGCCTATGATACGAAACTAATCACGACCGAGCAATTGAGCGTACCAATCAAATGTTGCACCCTAGATTAGTCGAGTGATCTGAGTGTTTTCATTTCCATATTTCGTGAGGAGCTTGGTTATGTACATGTGATTAGGACAAAACGATGCTTAAACGGAAAATCCTCAACTTCGGTTGGGACACATTTTCATAAACTAAAACTTTTTCTAAGGTCTACTTGAGGACAAGTAGATAACATTTTCCTTTTTCGTGGGGATATTTGATGACATCAAATAACGTCACTTTATTATATCATTTATCCCATCTGTTTTGCCCACTTTTATATAATTATTGCATTATTTGGTACTTAATTGCTTTAAAGTTGATAAATGCAGTAATTTAGGAGTGTTTTGTGAAGACAAGCAAAAAGGCGCATAATTTGGAGCTAAAACGAAGATATTTGAAGATTGCTAATTTATGACCAATACGATGTATCCAACAAAAGAGATACGGTGTTTCAGCGCCAAGACTTCACAAGAAAACGCATTTGACCAATTCCCAATACGGCGTATCCCCACTATCTACATACGCCGTATCCATGAAGATAACTATTCAAAGATACAGTAAACAAAGTAAATTAGGAATGATATCACTGATTGATTATGAACATAGCGCGCACTCCAAGGAATCCAGCCCAATACGCCATATCGACCTTGCCAGATACGATGTATCGAGTCTGTTTCAGACACTATAAATAGAAGACTCAAAAACGAGTTTTTAGTGTACAATATCATATTCTTTATACCATACTCACTAAAGACGAATTTTAGAAGAGAAGATCAGCCACAAAGGTCAAGCATTGATCATGAATCCATAGAAGACATCGTGTAATTTTTACTCTCTTAATCGTTCGATTTTTAATTCTTTGATTACGTTTGTATAATTACAATGGTTGTGGGCTAATACCCTTGGGTATTAGCCATTTTAATGAAAGTTCAATGTTTGGTTTGTTTTAAAATCAGTTTCTTAATTTATCGTTGATTGTTTAATTATGTTTATCACCTCATACTTGTTTATGTGTTTGAATATGCGACCTATCATTCAACTGGATCTAGTGATACGGACCAGTAATCTAGATACCGGGATAGCTCTCCACATTGTATTTCATATTACTGGACCAATAGGATCACAAATAACGTTCTATCTTTGTCTTTGAATATGAGCTTAGTTGGACCGATAGGTGACCCGTTTATGTTTCAGCAATCATGCTCTTAATTAACTGATAAAGATTTGAATAGTAGACTACCAGTATATGAAACACCGTCAAACAATAAGTGGGTAAAGTCCCGTTGGGCTAGGGTTTTAACAGGATCACCACTGCTTTAATTCCCTAAGATAGATTATAATTAAACTAAAGGATGCTTTATGCAGATACGTTAACTGTGACAGGATTAATCGTGTCTAGGTCTTAGTATGATGTCATGCCTAAGTCTTAAGAATGATATGCCGCTTCGAGATAAGTAAATCATTGCACTAAAATAAACAAACCAACATTGAACCAGATTTAATATGGCTAATACAGTTTTCTATCATTTGGCTTGTACCGCTTTTCTATCTTCTAATTATCTTCTTTTGTGTTTATAGTCTATTGAATTGATATTTGTTTCCACCAAACCTTTGCCAGTCTCTCAGGCTGAAAACCCTCATATCATTAGACAACGTATATAACATAGGTTTAACCAGTAAATAGACTAATTAAAATACTGACAGAATATAGGATTAATGTTCCACTCTTAGTGTTCGACACCCTACTTACCACGAACTCCATCTTGACCAGGTACACTACTCGTTAAAGTGTTGTTTTAGGTTTGTCGGCTAAATATAAATTTAAAACTTGATAATCAAATAATTGACCCTACACGACAGCACATCACTCGTATAGCAATATTTGGAAACTAAATAGTCTAGAAAGGCCCAAGGCCCATGGATAGCCCATCAAGGGACCATGGCCGGCCATAAGATAGGTATTTATACCCCTGTCCATGCCTTGGAGAGGGTTGGTTGTTCACTTTTCTATTCTAATATTTCCTTTTTCCTTTTTCTCTTTAGAAGTGTTCATCCATCCTTTCTCTCTCTAGTTCTTCATACATTTGATTGTGAGTTTAGATAATCTAGTATTCTTCAATTGGTATCAAGATCCATGGGGTGATTAAGCTTGGTTTTGTGTGCGTTTTTCTTATTATTCTAGGCGTAAGTTTGGTTCGGACATATTACAAAAGATTTCATCTTTTGTGTGTTCTAATACCATAAAGATTAGTACTTTCTTATTTTTCTATCTTAGTATAGTGTAGTTGTACAAGAAAAACTTTGGAAAAACTCAAAAATCTTCATCTTTTTGTTGTTTTTGGTTCGAAAAAGGGTTTTGGGTACAAGAATCTTGATTTCAAATTTTTTTTGTTAAAATCCATAAAGTTTGTGTTTTTAAGGTTTTTCTAGTCTTAAAATAGCAAGAAGTACAAGTGAATTTAAGTAAAAACGTCAAAAATTATGTTTTTAAGTGATTTGAAGTATTTAAAGACGACTTTTTATATACACTGTTTGAATTCGGAGATTTATATGTATTGAATTCGGCGATTTATACGTGTTTGGATCCGGCAATTTATACGTGTGTATATCCGGCGATTTATACACTTTAAATCCAGCTATTTATACGTTGTGAAGTCCAATGATTTATACACTTTAAATCCAGCAATTTATATGTTGTGAAGTCCAGCGATTTATATACCTTAAATTTAACGATTTATATGTTGTGAAAATCCAGCAAATTTATACACTTCAAAGTCGGCAATTTATACCTCACTCAGATCCGGAGATTTATACATTTTTCTTAAGGTGATTTATACGTTACACTTGGGTGACTTATACACTTACCTTTGGTGATTTATACCTTATTGCCTTGGAGATTTATACGGTTTTTCTGTGATTTGTAAAATCCCGTGAAGTATTCAATTATTTTCTCAGTTTTATCAAGAATTGTAAAATCCCGTGTAATCTTAAGACTCATTCACTTAAAACAAACAACAATTTAACACAACAACCTCTAATCACTGTACGATCACCTTTTATCTTATCTCATATCAAAGAAAAATGGATTCAATGATTCCAAATGGACAAAAGAATACCCTTGCTGAGTACATGATACTCTCTGGTGCTGACAATCGTCCACCAATGTTGGACAAAGACCTGTATGATTCTTGGAAAAGTAGAATGGAATTATACATGCAAAACAGAGAGCACGGAAGAATGATACTTGAATCAGTTGAACATGGTCCACTCATTTGGCCTACGATTGAAGAAAATGGGGTGACCAGGACAAAGAAATATGCTGAATTGTCTGCTACAGAGAAAATCCAAGCTGATTGTGATCTCAAGGCAACTAATATCATTCTTCAAGGTCTACCATCTGATGTCTATTCACTCGTTAATCATCACAGAGTTGCCAAGGATCTATGGGAAAAAGTTTAACTTCTAATGCAAGGTACCTCTTTGACTAAGCAGGAAAGGGAGTGTAAACTGTATGATGCATTTGATAAGTTTACTCACATCAAGGGGGAATCACTTCATCAATATTACTTGAGATTCACTCAGCTGATCAATGACATGAACATTTACAAAATGAAAATGGAGCAATTTCAAGTTAATACCAAGTTCTTAAATAGTCTTCCACCTGAATGGAGTAAGTTTGTGACTGATGTCAAGCTTGTAAAGGATTTGCATACTACTAACTTTGATCAGCTTCATGCGTATCTTGAACAACACAAACTCCATGCAAATGAAGTCCATCTTATGCGTGAACGCAATCAAGATCCACTTGCACTAGTTGTGAATCATCAGATGACACCACCTCACTTCAACACTTATTAGTCTTCATACAACAATCCACAGTTTCAACAACCATTTTCACCATCTTAGTCTCCTCAATATGGATCAATTCATCCCACACAACATTACTCAACTTCTTATCAATCCACACCTCTTGCAATTTCTTATCCGTCAACACCATATTCAAATGCTTACACATCCACAGTTCATCAAGATCCTTATCCTCAACCACAATCTGTTCCTCAAATTGAATATACCGTCTCCACAGTGAATCAACAAACACATCTTGCTGAATTTCCTCAGATAGACTCCGGCCTAGCAGTTCCTGTGTTTAAGCAAGACGATGACCCTATTGACGCCATTAACAAAATGATGTCATTTCTGTCTACTGTCGTCTCATCTCGTTTCCCAACTACCAACAATCAGCTAAGAAATTCTTCCAACCCGAGACAACAAGCAACTATTCATGATGGAAGGGTGACTGTTCAACCATTTCAGGGGAGACAAAATTCTTTTGCTGCTGGTACTTCTAGAAAAAGGGCTAACATCTCAGGAACAAGAGGGAATTATTCAGGTCAACAAAGGGTTGTAAAGTGTTTTAACTGCCAAAGGGAAGGTCACATGGCAAGACAGTGCCCAAAGCCAAAGAGAAAAAGAGATGCTACGTGGTTCAGGGATAAAGTTCTATTAGTCGAAGCTCAAGGAAATGGTAAAGTCCTGAATGAGGAAGAATTGGAATTTTTGGCAGACCCTGGTATTGCACAAGGTCCAGTTACACAGTTGATCATTACACACAATGTAGCTTATCAAGCCGATGATTTAGATGCGTATGATTCTGATTGGGACGAGATCTCTACAGCCAAAGCTGTTCTTATGGCCAATTTGTCTAGTTACGGTTCAAATGTTCTCTCCGAGGTACCATACTCTGACAACACTAATAATAATATGCTAAATTAAAGTGTGCAAAAGATGTCGTATACTGAACAACCTCATCTTGTAGATTATCCAGAGAATGAGATAACCAGTGATAGCAATATTATTCCTTACTCTCAGTATCTGCTTGAAACATAAAATGCAGCTATTAAGGATATAAATTCTTCTGCACAATAAGATGCCATGATATTATCTGTGTTTGAACAACTGTCACATCAAGTTACTAATTTTAACAAGGTCAATAAGGACAATCTAATTGGGAATGAATCCCTATCTGCTGAGCTTGAAAGATACAAAGAACGGGTAAAATTGCTAGAAGAAAGACAAAATGTGGATTTAGGTACTAGAGAAAAGCTTATAATTAATGATATAATTTGGGATAAAAATGCATAGTTTGCGGATTTTGAAAAGGAAATTAACTATCTTAAACAAACTCTTTCTAAAAAATCAAAGGAAAAGGAATTGTTAACAAAAATATTTAATGTTTTCAAAACCGAATCCAAGGAAAAAGAAGCTAGGAATATTGATAAAGAAATTGCTTTGGAAAAGAAAGTTAAAGAACTGGACAATATTGTTTGTAAAATGGGTCAATCCGCGCAAACTGTGCATATGCTCACGAAACCACAAGTTTTCTATGATAACAACCTGAAACAAGCTCTTGGTTTTCAAAATCCTTTCTATCTTAAGAAAGCTCAGCAGATTAGGCCAATGCTTTATGATGGTAGTGTTATTGCTAAGGAAACCAATGTGATTTCAATTGCTGATTCTGAAGAGACTTTGATGCTTGAGGAAGAGAGTCGATCAAAAATGCTTTTAAAACAAAGTGATCCAATGGTCTTAGAAAAGAAAGTTAACATTAAACCAATTAATTATGCTGAGTTAAATCGATTATCTGAAGATTTTGGTAAATGTTTTGTCCCACAACAAGAACTGTCTGATGAACAAGCTTTCCGGTTACAAACTTCACACCCTAATACTAACCAATCTGCTTCTTCGCCTGTCAAAATTGAGGCTCCTCGGGAACTTCCTAAGGTAAGCCTGGTTAATACAAGCCTTAAAAAGCTTAAATACCATCTTGGCCAATTTGACAATGTGGTGAAAAAGCGGATCACGCCCGATGCTTTAACAGAAGGGGAATGGGGGTTTGAACACACTAAAGCTGTTTTTCTAAAAGAAATAATTCCATTTGTAAAGACCTTAAAAGACATATTCAATGTTTTTGATAAAGATCTTTTAAATGAGGTAACAGAAGTACAAACAGTTTTTAACCAGATGGAAGCTGCTGTTCAACAGTATCATGTAGACAAACAGTGCTTTGAAATTCAAAAGAAACAATTTTTGATTGAAAACGATCGACTCTTGGATCAAATCATTTCTCAAGATATTGTGAATATTGTTGTGAATTCTTCGTTGGATAAAAATACTTCTGTGAATGTGAATTCTTTTGTTGCAATGAATGATTCTGTGAATTATGTGGAAATGTGCAACAAGTGTCTCGAACTTGAAGCTGAGCTTATCAAACAACACAACATGGTTGAAAAAGATGAGTATAATAGACTTTCGAAAAGCTTTTCTAAACTTGAACAACACTGCATTTCTCTTGAACTTGCAATGCAACTCAATAAAGAAATTTTTCAAAAGAATAACACATCTGTGAACCAAACTGAACCTTCATTTGATCAATTGTTTGAATTAAACAATTTGAAAGCTGAGCTTCAAGCAAAAGACACGACAATCAAGAAGTTGAAAGCACACATTAAGCGTGTCAATGAAACTTCTACCAGTGAAAGTGTGAAAAAGGACTTCGATGAAATTGAGACTATCAACATTGAACTGGAACATAGGGTGACTGTTGGTCCCACTTCAATAGATTGAATTCCTTAAGCTTGTTTAAGGTTTAGTTATATTAGATAAATCTAACACAACTATAAAAGCTTTGTTCGAATGTATTAAAGATTATGCAAAATCTAATATTTAATATTAAGAAGAATTATCAATGAAACACTAATTCTATGAACATACAATTCAACAAATAAGTTCCAATATTATTAATGATAATAATACGAATACTCTTAAATTATTAGGGTTACAAAGACCTTGAAGCTAAGAAAAAGATTGATTTTTGGTTTTGGTACATCAATCTCTATACCCTAGGACCTCCTTTTATACACCAAAGAGTCTTACTCGGCTTACAATACTTTCCTAAGTATATAAAATCTTTTCTATAAATAAGTAATACATATCAAGTAAGCAGTACTAACAAATAGTACTAACTTACACTAGCAGTACTAACTTAACACTAGCAGTACTAACTACTTAGAATTATTTCTTGAGCAGTAGTAACTCCTCAGCAACATTAACTTCAAGCAGTCTTTGTACTAGCAGTAGTAACTTTCACTAGAAACATTAACTTTTGTACCAGTAGTACTAATATTCACTAGCAGTACTAACTGTGTACTAGCAGTAGTAAACACTTAGCATATTTTCTTTGAAGTCTCTTAGCAGTACTAACTCCAGCTGAGCAGCATTAACATAAACATGAGCAGCAGTAATCCAAACAGCATCAAGAAGACTTTTAATCCCAACAATCCTCCCCTAAACTTGATATTCTTCTTCAAAATCATCAAGTTTCTTCATTTAAAGCTTCATCAACACCAGGAGGATGCTTCCAAACACTTCTTTACTTCTTAAGCTGTTTCACGATGAATTTAAGAAGCTGATAAGCCATTTCACTTTCATAATCAATTTGAAGCTTCTTTTCCAACATCATTGAAAGTGTAGATGGTACAAGGGGATATTTATTCTCTACCAACATATAAATATGCACATGTTGCATCCTCAAGGAATGTACTCCACAGGAGTCATACAGCTTCCAATCTAATACTTTGTAATCTTGTTGATTTCTCCATACTGTATCTTCAACATGAGGTTCAAACATTGTTTTCAAATCTCCCAATAATAACAAATCCAAGTCTTCCACTGGTCTTGTTGACTTATATTTAGCTTTTACCAACTTGTACAAATCTTCCAAATCTTCCCTGCTAAAACTTTTAAGCATATGACTAAAGATCATGTACATTTGAGACTTTCCATCAGCTCTCATTATTTGATAATAGCTTTTTCTTCCTTCTTTATGAATCTTCCAGCCAACAATACTTGGAGACTTAACAGCTAAAGGTATAGCATCAATTGTTACCTCTTCTTCATCTGGAATGATTTCCAAACACTGTTTAAGCTCTGCTGTTTCTTTGTCATCTTCCACCTTTTGCTTCTTTGCATTCTCTTGCATCAGCTCTTCTCCTGCTCTCTTTTCTTTTCCTTCCACCAACTCTGTTCTAAAGTCTTCAAATGTATTTACCCTTTTGAATGCTCTGTCAAACATCTCTTGGATAGAATCAAACCCTTTTGACTTCAAATCTTTGAGCTTGTATCCTTCCATGTTCTTTAGGTAAGTACACATTATCTGTCTCTGTTGAGCTTTTGTTGGTGGTTTGTTTCTTTTCTCTTCTGCTCTTTTAGCTGCAAAATGCTTTCTTCTTTTCTCTAAGAGTTGTTGAAATAATGTAGCCTTTTCTGCATCAGACAACTCTTCTTGTTCTTGTGCTTGCAATCTTTCAGCCAACTGATGATCAGCATCAATCTTTGCTTGAATATCATCCCATTCTTCAATCAAAGCAATATTGGCTTCTTTTTCTTTTTCAGCTTTCTCTCTTGCAAGTCTTTCTTCTTCATCAAATTCAGCTTGTAACTTTAAAGCAGCTTCTTCATCAAGCATGATTTAAACTTTCTTCTTCATAGGCTTCACAGGTTCTTCTATCATTATTCCTTTACCCTTGTCCTGTGATTGTTGTGAAGAAATTGTTGTTATTGTTGTTGTTGTAGATGGCTCTTGAAAAACAATCCCTTTCACCTTGGGTTTTGAAGTTTTTAATGCTTCAAGTGCTTGAGCCAAAGTAATTTCTTCAGTAGTTATTGTAACAGTTGTTGCAGCAGTACTAACTTGAACAACATCAACTACTTCTTCAACAACATTTTCATTTTGCCCTGCAACAAACACCTCCTCACCATTTAAAACATTCACATCAAACATCTCATTATCAGCATCATCTTGAACATTAACCAGGGTAATGTCTTCATCTGCATCAATAGCATTAATCCTCCTCCCCTGTTTGGATGCTCTCACCCCAATTCTTTCTTCTTCAGAGGATTCTACCCTAGCTGTCAAACCAACTTTGTATAATCTTTTTAGCTTATGAGTTCTTGACCTATCTTTCTTTTCAAGCTTCTTAAACACTTCCTTAGTCAAACTGTCAATTCATCTCTGTGAGTGGTCTTTGTCTGCTCCAAATCAAGAACCCGGTTTTGTAAAATGGTACATAGTGCCATCAATTCATCAAGTTTAAGTCTATCCTCATCAATTCGAAGTGTGTTACCTCTTGCGAGCAGTGAATCATTGGAATGTTTAGATACACTCTCAAACCTAGTTTGAGCAATAGTATCCCCCATGGTTTCTTGGCACCTGGGACCACCACCTGAATTAGTTCCTTGGGAACTAGATTCATTAGGTGTTGCCTTGTATTGAGTCTTATTTATGTTACCACTGTCCTGCTCTACTTCTAAGCCAATATTAGTAGTGGCAGCCCTCACCAAACTGTCACCCAACCCCTTATGGACAGCCTTATCTGCAACACTTTCAATAGGATCACTAGACTGAGGTACCTGAGTGTCCTTTCTTTTAGGCTTCATAGGTTGTTGTGTCTTTTGAGTTTGAGTAGATGATTGAATAAAGGTGGGTGTGTGATGGGGATCAGTTGGAATTGCTGAACCTTCACCTAATTGTGATAGGTTTTATACCACCATTGTTTGAAATAAAGGTGTTACTCTACCAGAAAAACCTTTGCCTACCCTTCTCATATTTCTAAAAATCTTTTTAGTGTGAGAGGGTGCAATATATATTCTCTTATGAGTTGGCATTCCATCAAGTTGTTGGTCCAAAAATATGTGTACAAACCTTGGATACATCAAAAATTTGCCAGACAAATTATCCAAGTTTCTAATCATACTATCAAAAATAAATTTTGAAAAGTTGAATTTCTGATTTGTAGCTAAACAGATAATGGCAGATGCCATAGTACTACTAAACTCATTCCATGCAGTAGTCTTTGGACTTAGACACTGTAAAATAGTATGAATTAGAAATTTCCATTGTGGGGAAAAGAATGGTTTATAAAAAAGTTAGCTTTTGCGAAATTTTCTCATACCCCATCAATGCAAGTTGTTCAAAAATAGTAGAATTTGGCAAACAATCCACACCTTCCTCATTTGCTAGTTGAAGATCTCTTCTAACATTACATTCAGTGATAATTATCTTCTTGCCATCTACTAGGGCATGTAACTGAACTTCCCCATTAATAGTTTTGGCCTTGACAGTAGACCAGAACTGTTCGATACACGAAGTATATATAGTGGGATTAACGGTTATTAGTGCATATCTTATAGGGTGTGCATTCAGAAAATCCACAATTTGTTTAAACCCATCACTTTCCTCAGGTTTAGACAAAAACGCGGAGCCATATATGAGTAATTTGCAAACTTTAGAATCCCATTTGTGTTGAGTTTGATAATGGATGAATAAAATTTAAGTTAGGTTTGTGATTAGAGAGTTTCCAAAGTATGAAATCGTTTAAACTGACTGATTGAAACCCTTATTCGAAGTAATTATGAAAATACTCCACAACATGCCGGTAAAAATGACTTACCAAAAAAACTACCACCAAAAAAAAAAACAAAAAACACCTCCAAAAAAAAAACTTAAAAAAAAAACAAAAAAAAAAAAAACAAAAACACTTAACAACTAACCCCTCAAAACTAAAAAAAAACAACAACATACAAAACTACAACAGAAAAACACCCAAAAACTACAAAACTACCAAACCAAAAAAAAACCAAAACACAAAACACAACAAAAAAAAAAAAAAAAAAAACCAACTCAAAGAACGAACCTGCTCCCTAACAACAACCTAAAAAGAAGTAAAAGCAAAACCAAACAAACAAAAATAAAAAAAAAACTCCCTTAAAACCTCAAAAAAAACAAAACTCCTAAAAAAAAACCCAAAACTTCAACCAAAAAACAAAACCCCCAACCTAAAAAACTACAAACACTCCTAAAAACAACAAAACAACCTAATACAAAAAAAAAACCCTCCCTCAAAAAAAAACCAAAAAAACCAACCAAAACAAAAAAAAAAAAAAAACCAAAACCAAAAAAAAAAAAAAAAAAAAAACCCCTCCTAAAAAAAAACTTATAACTCCGACAGTAGAAACTCAGCAGTTAGTAAGTTGTATTACCTAACAGCATTAACTTAGAACCAGCAGTAGTAAGTTATGTCTAGCAGCTAGAGGTGGCAAAATGGTTGGGTTGGGTTGGGTTGGGTTGGGTCATGTCTAATGGGTTTGGTTCTAGATGGTTTGGACTAGATGTGTCAATTTAAGAAGATGGGCTATAGAGGGTTTTTAGGGTCTAGATTGGTTATGGGTCAAGATAGGGTATGGGTAGAAATGGGTTGGGTCTAGTTGGGTAAATATTTTTAATGGATGGGTCTAGTTGGGTCTCCCTTAATATTTGCAGATGAGGTTCTTGTATAGTTATAGCATTGAGCATGCCATTTATGACGTTTTAATACGTTTCTCGACCGTTTCGACCGACTTCGACCGATTTGACCGATTTTGACTGTTGTTCCGATCGTCTTCGACCGATTTCGAAACGATATCGCCCTGTTTCGACAGATATCGACCGTCTTCGACGGAGAATTTCGTCTGATTTTCGTCCGTTTTAGACCGATTTCGATCGTTTTCGACTGATTTCGTCCGTTTTTGACCGTTTTCGACCAATTTCGACCGTTTTGACCGTTTTTGATCGATTTTGCCCGTTTTAGATCGAGTTCAACTGTTTTTGACCGATTTTGACCATTTTCGACCGATTTATTGTTTTTTACTGTTTTCGTGCGTTTTCGACGATTTCTTTTTTTATACGTATCTCCATTAGTTATTCAGTTGTTTTTGAACTTTTTTGTCATTTTAAACGTTATTTAACGTTTCCGTCTAATTTTATACGATTTTGTTCGTTTATATACATCCTTCTTCGTTCTTCGTTCTTCGTTTTCCTATGTTTTGGTCTTTATAGTGCATTTTGTACGATTATATACGTCTTCATACGCTTTTATACATTTTTATAAAAAGTACTAAAACGTATAAAACATTTGAAAACGTATTTAAGCGTAGAAAACGAACGAAAATAGACGAAAACTTAGAAAAACGTAAGAATACGTACAAAAAGGTAAGGAAAAGGACGAAAACGGACGAGAAGGTACGAAAACGTAATAAAATGGATAAAAACGTACGAAAACAGAAGAAAATATAAGAAAACAGACAACAACGTATAATAACATTCAACAACGGACAAAAAACGTTCGAAAACGTGCGAAATCAGTCGAATTCGGTCAAAAACAGTCAAAATCCGTCGAAAATGGTCAAAAATGGTGGAAAACGATCAAAATCGGTCAAAATCGTGCGCAATCGGTTAAAATCCATCGAAATCGGTCAAAAACAGCCAAACTCGGTTGAAATCTGTCTGAAAATGATTGAAAACGGACGAAATCAATCAAAAACGGTCGAAATCTGTCGAAAACGGACGAAATTGGTCAAATTCAGTCGAAAGCTGACGAACACGGTCGGAATCAGTCGAAATCGGTCGAAAACTGACGAAAACGGTCAAAAACGGTAGAAATCGGTCAAAAACGTGCGAAATAGGTCACAAACGGTAGAAATCGGTCTAAAACGTGCGAAATCGATAGAAAACGGTCGAAAACGTTCGAAATCGTTCAAAAACGGTCAAAATCAGTCGAAAACAAACGAAAACGGTCGAAAACGTGCGAAATCGGTCGAAAACGGTCAAAATCGGTCGAAAACGATCGAAATCGGTCAAAAACGTGCGAAATCGATCGAAAACTGATGAAAACGGTCGAAAACGGTAGAAAATCGGTATAGAAAATCCCCGGACTTACAAAGCAACGGCTCTAACGTATGGTCGAAAACGTATAAAAATGTTAAAAACGGATGAAAAATGCTATACCCAACAAGAGCCATCTATAAATATTAAGAGAGACCCAACTAAACCCATCCCTTAAAAATATTCACCCAACTAGACTCATCTATAATATTCAAGGTTCTAAATAGCGCGCTATAGCGGCGCCATAGCGCGAAGCGTGGCCTCCACGTTACGAAACAGGCCAAGGTGTCGTCTCTAAGGCGTGCGTGCAATTATAGCGATCATATAGCTGATAAAGCGTGAGTCCGCTATAGCCATAGCCCGTGGCGAGTTTGAAGTGTTTAAAGGTAATATATCTAAAATTGAGATTTTATGCTTGGATTTACTAATATTTTGGATTGATGCTTGAATTTAATAATATTTATTACTCATATTATTCTAAACTATGATATTATCTATAAATCTATAAATATTTTTTCCCGCCTTAAGTCACGCCTTAAAAACGCCATGTCGCTACGCCTCACGCTAAAGCTTGAGGCTTGGCTATACCGCTACGTCACGCTTCACGCTATTTATAACCTTGATAATATTAAGAGAAAAATGCTAGACCAATCTACAAATTTAAGAGAGACCAATTTAGACCCATCTATAATATTAAGGGTAAAGTGCTAGACCCATCTAGACCCATCTATAAATTTAAGAAAGACCCATCTAGACCCATCCCTTAAAAATATTTAACCAACTAGCCCAAATTTAAACCAATGGGTCTAAAATTGCTACATCTACTAGCAGCATTAACTTTGAGTCACCAGTATTAACTCCAATTCCATTCCAAACAGCTTTTCCATCATCAATCTAACACTTTTCTTTGCTCTTTCTGCAAAATGTTAGTCCAAAAACCAAGAAAACACAAGCCATAGCAATTTTCACAATTATTACAGTATTAATTATACCTAACAGTATTAAGTGTAACTAACAGTAGAAACTCAACAATATTATATATAACCAGCAGTACTAATTATACTTAACAACAGAAACTTGTAATGACAAGAATAACAGTACTAATTCATATAAAACTCTACAAAAACATAAAGAGATAAAAGACTTTAAAGATTTAACATTCCAATACTAACAATCAGATATTGGAATCTACTTACATCAAAAGCTTTTGTAAGCAAATCTGCAACATTCTTGTCAGTATGGATTTTGACCATTTGAATCAATTTCTTTTCATTGCAATCACTAATAAAATGATGTCTGATCTCTATATGTTTATTTTTGAATGAAAAACAAGATTTTTAATTATGCAAATAGTACTGTTATTGTCAATAAAGTTCTTGGTATGCATAAAATTATACCCATAATCAAGTAGTTGATTCTGAATCCAAAGCACTTGTCCACAGCAACTTGAAGCAGCCACATACTCAGCAACTTAAAGTTCTTGGTATGCAAATACCACTGTTTGTTTCTTGCACTGCCATGATATTAATCTACATCCAAGGAATTGACAACCTCCTGTTGTAGACTTCCTATCCAAGCTTGCTCCAGCATAATCACTATCAGTGTATGCTAACAAATCAAAAGGAGAATCTTTTGGATACCAAAGGCCTAATTTTGGTTGACCTTTTAAGTATCTAAAAATCCTTTTTATAGCATGAAGATGTGAAACCTTTAGATTGACTTGGTATCTAAGCAACATGCATAACTACAACCAGTGAAGACAGGTAATTGACGATTTAAGATACAATCAATGAAACCAATCATTGACCTATACATATTAACATCTACTTCTAGCTCTGATACCATAATTATAACACCTCGCCCCAAAACGGGCCCGAATGTCACATTTACGGAACAAAAACATATACAAGCGGAAGACTTTACTAAAAATGAGTTGGCAAAATTACACAAGTCACTAGGCAATACAAAATCTAGAACCTAATCATTGTCTAAGAGAACACTAAATCCAATACTCCAATAGCTAATCAACTTCTAGTGTAGATCTCGTATGCTAATCCTCAAGGTAATTCGATATGAGCGCCTATGCACTCTTCACTCAAAACCCAGCTTTCCCTAATTACCTGCCGCGAAGAAACGAAATGTGGCTGAGCTAAATAGCTCAGTGAACAGATAAAAACATAATAGATAGATCAATATGCATAAGTAAACGAAATGAAATCACCATAACCTGGGTAACAAAGATCTCATATATCATAAGAGTTGAACGGAATAGGTAGCCAAACGAAATAGATAGCCAAACGAATAGATATCCAAACAAAATAGGTAGCCAAACGAAATAGATAGCCAAACGAATAGGTATCAAAACGAAATAGGTAGCCAAATGAAACATATGGAAATGCCCCACGAGCTCGAAACAAAAGTCTAAACCATGCCACACACTTTGACTAAATATCACATATATAGCATAGCAAGTTGTACAAGGGAGTTGCAATCTCCACATGTGCCGAAACAAATTATGCAATGGGGTGTTGGCACCACACTAAGCCATCCACCAAAATAAAACTAAACGAAGTACCTAGGATGCATCCATACGCTCCCTGCAAATCAAATCAAATATGGCCAAGTACATAATAGAGCACACAAAACAAAAGGGAACGCCGTGGACTGATCACACCGCCACAGATAATGTCACGCTATTGGTGCCTCAATAACACGGTCATAGTACCTCCATGACTAGTTAGCTCGGGCATCGGAATAAAGAAAAAGGTTTATATAGCATATCGAAATGAAACATATTATGTCAACAAAAGGTCATGTCTAAACAAAACGAATAAGTTCATATCATGGCAAAGCCAAATGAAGCATGTGTAAAATGAGTTCAAGGGGGTTCAATGAAATTGTCAAATAAGGTAGCAAACGAATAGCGGGTAACATATAATTATTTCAAATGAGCAAAAAGATACAGATCAAATGTCATAGAATCCTTAAAAGAAAGGGTAGAATATCTGTATGAATAACAAAACGAATGAAGCAACGCATAAATCAAAATAATAGTAAAGAGAAGTAGGTATCAAAAATATCCGTACCTTAGCCAATCTCGATTCTTAAACAAAGTCCCAACTTATGTTACCGTCAACTGATCTACATAAACTAGTCGACTACTAATTAATAACGAAAAAAACTATTTTTTGTTGATCGTATAATCAATTGTGATTTACCTCATATACCTCATTACTGTTTGATTTACTATTAATTATTATTAAATCAAACCCATAATACAATTAGTTCACCCACTGTTCATTAACATGAACAATAATAATTGATTTTGCTATTGTATAATAATCATATGTGCTTCTAAGTTATAGACCTTGTTGTATTTTATAATTCAAACATGGACACCAACTTGATTAGTTCACACAGTTATTCCTTATCTTTTTTTTAATCGAGAAATAACAAACCCATTCATACGGCTCTATTTCGTTTCAATTGGTTACAGTGACACTCATTTTTAGAACTATTAAACATATAAAGTTTTCAAAAAAAATATCTTGAACAACTGATTATCAACACTACAACATTCGATGCTTTCCCCAGCAACATTCCAACCTTTTCGCCAGCGACATGTCGCTGGGGAAACATATCCCCAATTAGGACCGCTGGACCGCCCCCAGATGACGTTAGAATTCCCTGCTTTAATGACTGCTCCATTCACAGCAGAAAATTATTCTATCTTGCACTCGGAAATTTCAATCTTTTCTTTCTCTCTCTAAACTTTCTTTCTTTCACTAAAACTCTTGGTCACTAACATACTTAGATCTTTTTTCAAGTGATCTAATCTCTTCTTCTCATCTCTTCCCTCTCATTCAAGTGTAAGAGAATATCACTCGTATTCGTCAAGAAACGAATGTTTGATTTTTTTGTAATCATAAGTAGTTAATTAGTGAATCCTACCATCCTTTCTTCTAAGTACCAAAACTCTATCGTATTTATCTTATGTATTTGTGTTATTCGGATATTGTGTAGATCCGATAGTGTAGATCTTGTGAGTGTGTATATCTTGTGAAGTGGTAGATTGGTTCTAGCTAAGATTAGGACTCGACATTTAGCTTAGTGTTGGAAAAGAAAGTAAGCGACGTGTAAACGGTTTTCTCCACCTAAAGGGGGCTTGTTGACATAGTGAAATCTCAAATAAGATACTCGGGGAGTGGAGTAGGGAGAAGAGGTGCTTTGTAGCCGAACCACTATAAAATATCGGTGTCTTGGTTTGGTTGTTTCTTTCCTTATCTTTTTACATTATTATTATTGTTATTTAGTTTTCGTTTAGATAGTATTGTTGTTCTTTATTGTGATTTGATTGAACATATACTCGAATCTATACATTATTGAAAGTAAACTTTTAAACGTAAAACAAAATGTAAACTATTCAACCCCCTTCTAGTTTCCACAATTGGTATCAAAGCCAAGGGGTCACTAAAGACTTTTTAAAATTATACTGTTTGGTTATTTTTTTTAAAAAGCTTTGGTCGATCTATGGATTACGACAAATATCTAGAAGGGCAATCTATGCATAGACACACTCTTTGAACGCGTTAGTTTTATTTATTGGAAAAATATATTCGAGACATATGTTAAATCAAAAGATCTAGATCTTTGGCATGTTATTACCAATGGTGATTTTCAACCTATTGTACAAAATCCGAAAACCAAATTAGATGAGGTTATCCCTTTTGAAAAACAAACCGATGATCTTAAAAAGAGACTTGCGAAAAATAATGAAGCCAAATGGTTATTTACAATGCTTGCTAAGAAAATATATGAAACAATTTTCATGTGTAACACGGCAAAAGATAAATTTGGAAACTTTTTAATCACCCATCAAGGAATAGCCAAGTTAAAGTAATAAGATCGACCTTTTAGTTCAACAATATGAACAATTCGTCATTTCCGAAGACGAATCTATAGATAGTGCTTTTGCTAGATTTAACACTATTATTACTAGTCTTATAGCTCTTGATGAAGGTCTATTTATTTGTAAGAATCGTAAGGAAGTTTCTTAGGGCTCTACATCCTAAATGGAGAGAAAAAGTTACGGTGATTGAAAGAGTCGAAGATCTTAACGTCATCTCTCTTGATGAAACTTAGCGGAACCTCAACCTTCATTGAAATGGATCTATCAAGAAAGATTTGAAATAGTCAAAACAAAAGTTGAAAGGAAAATCTATTGTTTTTAAAGGCTAAGAAATAATCTAGTGTTGAGAGTGTTTGACATTACGGTAGTGAAGACGAAAGAGTACGCCATGGCGATAAAGACTTCAAGGAAGTTCTTTAAAAGGAAGAGGGTGATTCGTGATGGCAACTCGGTACGACAAAAAGACTGTTCCAAGAAAGAAGCCGTGATGACAAGACGGTTAAAAGTATAGAACATCTTTCAGATGCGGCGATCCAAATCATCTTATTGGAGAATGTCAAAACCACGAAAGATAGAACCAATGAGTTTTTTTGAGGCTCTTGGGAGTCATAGCGGTGAAGAAAGATGATGAGTAAATGGTGCGACGATGTAAAGTGTCTTTGTGCTCATGCAATCAAGTGAGATATGCCTTGGTGTCGACTTGGAGCCCGACGAATGCGATAAAAAAAAAGGATTTTTTTATTTTTTTTTCGCGGTTGCTTCTAAACATATGACGGGCAACCGAAGCTCTTCTCCACATACAAGGCATACCAGATGGAGGTAATGTTATTTTTGGTTGTATCTTCGCGGTAATATCATTGGCCAAAGGTACGATTCTATTGACTCTTTCAAAATAGATAATGTAGAAATGTTGATAACTTAGGATTTAACTTGCCTAAGTATTAGGACAAATATGTGTAATAAGTGTAAAGTAACTTTCTTGGGCTGAACATTGATAGTGAAATCACTTAGAATTGTTAAGACATAGGTAGAGGTATTAGGAAGAGGTTATATGTGATGAAATTAGGGAAGTAAGGCCAAAGGATCAAATTTGCTAAGCAACGATTGATGAGAATTACACCTTGTGGAATGTGAAGATTAGGTCACACAAAATATGCAATTCTCATTCAATCGTTAGTACTAAGGAATTAGTTAGAAACTTATCTAAGCTTATGTTTGATCAAACATTTTTGTGATGCTTGCAAAATTGGAAAACAAGCTCACGTAAGTCATAAAGCTAAGAACATAGTCTCAATGACTAGATGCTTAGAACTTCTCCACATGGATCTTTTTGTTCCATCCGCCGTACGAAGTTACGGAGGAAACCGCTACACCTTAGTCATAGTAGATGACTACTCTAGGTATACTTAGACTAGATTTCTTAAGGATAAAACCGAAGCTTTCGATCAATTCGAAATATTTAGTAGGAAAATCCAAAACCAATTAGGTTGTTCAATAGTGTCAATTAGAACAGAACCGACCACGGTAGAGAATTTGATAATGAGGTGCAATTTGGAGAGTTTTGCAATACCAACGGTATTACACATAACTTCTCGGCTCCACGCACTCCTCAATCAAATGGCGTGGTCGAAAGGAAAAATAGGACACTTCAAGAAATGAGTAGGACTATGTTGAATGAGCAATCGTTACCACAAAAGTTTTGGTGTAACGCCGTAGATACTTCAACATACATTCTCAACCGAATTCTCATTAGAGCCATTCTAGGAAAAACACCTTATGAACTCTTAAGAGGTAGAAAACCTACACTAGATTATTTTAGAGTGTTTGGAAGCAAGTGCTTCATTTTGAACACAAAAGACTACCTTACCAAGTTTGACCCAAAGTCATACGAAGGTGTCTTTTTAGGTTATTCTCAAAATAGTAAAGCCTATATCATCCTAAACAAACACACTAGGAAAGTCGAAGAATCACTTAACGTGACATTCGATGAAACTCCTCCACCCTCTAAGACATCACCCTTGGTGGATGATGACTTAGATGAAGAAGAAGCAATTAAGGTCACCGAAAAGAAAAACCTAGAAAACGACATTGTGGATGAAACTTTAGAGGTTGATGAAATAATCAACATTAAGGAATCTAGGAACCACCCATTAGAAAATGTCATAGGAAACCTTAACCAAAGAACCCTTAGGTCACAAGCCCAAAACCAAAGTAACTTCTTTTGTTTTATATCAACTATAGAACCTAAGAATGTGAATGAAGCATTAGGAGATGAAAGTTGGATAGTCGCCATGCAAGAAGAATTAAATCAATTCATTGCTAACGACGTTTGGGAGTTAGTTCCTCAACCTAGGAATATGACAATCATAGGAACTAAGTAGGTATTTAAAAATAAGTTAGACGAGAACGGTATTATTTTTCAAAATAAGGCTATGTTAGTTGCTCACGGCTACAACCAACAAGAGGGCGTCGATTATGATGAAACTTATGCCCCGGTTGCTAGACTTGAGTCCATTAGAATATTATTAGCTTATGCTTGTACCTTAGACTTTAAACTATTCCAAATGGATGTAAAAAGTGCATTCCTGAACGGTTTTATCAATGAGGAGGTATATGTGGCACAACCTTCAGGATTTATTGATTTTGAAAAACCGGATCATGTTTATAAATTAAAGAAAGCTTTATATGGTCTTAAACAAGCACCCAAAGCTTGGTATGATAGATTAAAAGCTTTCCTTATTAAACATGAATATAAAAAGAGAATGGTAGATAACACTCTTTTTACTAAGAGGAAAAGTTCAAATCTTATCATTGTTCAAATATATGTCGATGACATTATATTTGGTTTGACTTGTCAAGACATGCGTGATAAATTTGCCAAAATCATGCATGACGAGTTCGAGATGAGCATGATGGGTGAACTTAACTTCTTCATTGGATTACAAATAAAACAAATGGAAGATGGTATTTTTCTTAATCAATCTAAGTATATTAAAGAAATGTTTAAGAAATTTGGTCTAAAAGAGTCTAAACCAATGAAAACTCCCATGTCCTCCGATACTAAACTTACGAAAGATGAAGAGTGTGAGTCGGTAGATAGTACCAAGTATCGAGGCATGATAGGTAGTTTATTATACCTAACGACAAGTAGGTCCGATATCATGTTTAGTGTCTGCCTTTGTGCTCGCTTCCAAGAGGCTCCCAAAACCGTTCATCTTGAAGCGGTTAAGCGTATCTTTCGATACATTAAAGGCACTATGCACTTAGGATTATGGTATCCTAAGGGGACCGGCATAGAAACCGTAGTATATGCCGACTCTGATCATGCGGGAGATTATGTGGACCGAAAGAGCACTAGCGGTATTTGTACGTTCGTGGGATGTTGTTTGACATCTTGGTTCTCGAAGAAACAAACCACTCTTGCTATATCCACTACCGAAGCCGAATACGTAAGCGCCAAAAAGGCATGTCAACAAGCACTATGGATGAAACAAGCTCTCATCGACTACGACGTACGACTCGACGACGTTCCCATCATGTGCGACAACAAAGGCGCGATTGACCTTAGCAAAAACCCGGTGCAACATTCTCGTACCAAACACATCGAAATACGTCACCACTTTCTTCGTGATAATGTCCAGAAAGGACATATCTCAATCGAAAAAGTGCCGTCCGTCGACAACATCGCCGACATTCTTACTAAACCCCTTAAACGTGAATCGTTTAACTATCTACGTCTTGGTTTAGGAATGATGGAACACATTCCATAAATCATCTTAGTTCGCTTCTCTTTCTTCTGTCTCAATTCTAGTCCGTGTTCCATTCCGTGTCGTGACAACTTAAATACTTCATCCGAAGTACTTTAAGCATATTTAATTCGCGAAATGCAAATTAAAATGTCACTCCTCTTCGTAAAATTTTCGTCAAAAACCAAGTCCAAAAACCCTTGGCTGAGGGCGGCCCCCATATAGGCGGCCCCCAATATATTTGGGACCGCCGGTAAATATGGGACCGCCACCAGCAAGTCACAAAATAGGACACTTAAACAAAAAAATTTCAAAACAGAAAAACAAACACCCCCTTACCTGCTGCCATTGACGAACACGACTCAAAACCCACCAAAACTCAAAATCAACCATCTAAACATCAATTGAAGATCAAATCAACACTAATAATCAATCCTAATATCACAAAGATCATCAATTGTAAGTCATTTCATCTATTTTCTTTCAATTTGAGTCTAGGGTTCATGATGAACACCAAAAATTGAAATTGGGGATTTTTGATTTTTCTTTCAATTTTGTACAATTAAGAGTACTAGGATACAATGTATAACTAATATGCTTCCCGTAGATATAGGATTTGCATACATTAGTGAATTTGTTGAAAAATTGATTTCGAACCAAAACCCCAATTTTATTTTCAAATCACTCACGTTAGGAACATAATAAAATTGATGTTATGCATTGTCAATACAACCTAAAAACGTTTTCAAACACATGCATAATGATCTCATGAAAAAATTTCGAGATACATAATTCATATGTATTTTTCGACTTGTTTGGATGAGAAAAATCAAATTAAGGAGCGTTTGGATTAACTCTTAGGATTTTATGTCTAGGTCGAGTTAATCGTTACTCCACATTCGTCACACTTAGGCACACACTAGATACATTGTTAATATAACAATACATATGCAAGACATTAAAACATGATTTTGTTTGTTTCACTTTAGGTAACAATGCCTCGAAAAACCAGACTAGACCATCAATTAACCCAACACTACATTCCACACATATCAAACGAAATCAACCAACCTTTACTAAACACAATGGCAAATCTTGAAAAACGGTAATTTTATGAGGGAAGGGTTGTGAGTCCAAACTTTGAAAATATAAGTCATATTCGTGCTAAGTTTGAGTCAATCGGTTTTGATTGTGTGTTAGACATTTACGAACAAATTATACCTTACTTTGTTCTCGAGTTTTGTGGTCAACTCACTTTTACCTATAACTCCGAGGGTCAATTTGTCATTAACTTTGTTATTCAAAACAAGTCATTCTCCCTCACTCTTGAGGAATTCGGTCAAATCCTAAAAATCTCATTCAAAGGTCAAGCCTCTAACACCGAAATGTGGTCTCTTGACCATTTGTCAGTAAGTGTTCCAAGTAGAGGTCTTTATAAAACCAAACCTCCGTCTCCATGAGTCATTAAGTCTCTTATTCAAGTTCCTCGACAAGGTCAAGAGACTCGTACCAAAAATAAGAAAACGATTGTCGTAGGTGAAAACGAAATTTTAACCCGAGAGATTCAAACTCATATGAAACCTTGGGTTGATATTATTCGTGAAAACGCCATTTGTCTAGGGGGACATATGGATCATGTCTTCGCTTGTCTTTGTCACATGCTTTATTGCATTGAGACATCCACTCCTTATAACCTGGCATTTTTCATTCTAAAAAGAATGGAAAAGGCTCGATTCAAACCAAAGGCACTCTTGCCTTATGGAATGCTTTTGACTAGGTTATTCAAACATGTCGTGTCCGTCTCCCCTGAGCTAGCTTTTGATCTATATCTCTCACATGATCGAGCCATGCATCCGCTCGCTCCTCATTACGAGCGAAAGAGACGAGCGAATCAGGGCAAGAAAAGACCTCGTGAGTCAAATGCTAGCTCATCCTCCTCCTCCATTTTAAATCATCCATCGTCATCTCATCCATTGGATGATTCCATCGAGGAAAATGATGACGAATCTTTTCATCCCAACCCTTCCTCTCTGTCTCAAAACATTTCTTCCTCGTTAAATAATGTCTCTAGAGTCCATCAAAACCCTCCTCATTAAAGTCATTACTTAAACACTTATCTCTCCAAAACTATTAATCGTCAGACTCAACAAAGAGATGCTCACCGGGAAGAGTTAAGGTCAATTGGACAAGCTCTTAAGAACATGATGGGTGGAAAACGAAAATGAACGTGTTGGCAAAACTACTATGACACTATTATCATTATTATTATTATCATCTCTCGTGTTTAATACATTATATTTCTCTATTATTAGGACTAGGAGTAGCAAATTCTATTTGCATTTGACTTGAATAATATTCTACATTCTATTAACTTTCTATGACTAGCAAATTCTATGATTATAACATGAGAAGAAATGCCACTACTTGCTAAATTATTTGTATGTTAGAATAGAACTTCATATTATTGCTTGAACTAGTTGATTCTTGAATATTGGTAAAAGCCAAAATCACTGGACTTAAGAAAAAGAGAAAACTGGAAATCTTCCTGCCTCTAGAAAACGACCCTCTTATATACCCAGCGACACCCTAATATATTTGGGACCGCCTGGTGATATGGGATTGCCACCAGGAGGGAAAGAAAAATTTTAAGTTTACCTCTTTTTCTAGTATCTTGACCCTCTTACCTACATCCTCAAGCTGTCATTTCCCAGATTGGCTAAACTATATTTGGCATTCTCTTCTTCCTAAACCATGCTTTGCCACTTTATCCAATCCTTCTCATTATTTAATCACCCAACTTTCATACTTTACCACCATCTTCATCTCCTTCAAATCTCTCTTCTTCTTTATCAATGTCTTGCTCAAACCACCATTCCAACTTCTCTAGAAAACCAAGGATGTCGGTTAGACAAGTATGGAAACGCAAAACATCCACTCCAAAATCATTACCTCCTTCCCAAAATGACTCACCTCCTCTTCCTCCAAGAGTCTACTTACAATCTCCTTCACCACCATCTTACAATCCCTTAAGAGATCAAATGATTAACCAATTTCACAACTTTTATACCATTCTTGATTCACACAATAATCCATCCAATGCCTACATTCATGCACCACCTTTACTACCACCACCACAAATTCATCCTATTTCTCATACTCAAGTTGAATTTCACTTAAGTTTTTGTCATTCTTGCGAGTTTTCTAGACACCAACTCTATTCTTTGAGAAATGAAATCAACTTCATTCACTATCTCCTAACCCGTCCCATCCCTCCAACCCGTATCCCTCCAAATCATGGTTCACCAACCCCTTCTTTTTCCCTCTTTAATTAATCATTCCTACATGATTAATCTTCCTAAATAATTGCTCTCTCATCTTTTAATTATGGCATCTTCTACCTTTCAAGAATCAACTAGTGTAGATCTATGCCTTATTATGTCTTTATGAGTGTGTCTTAGCTCTTATTAAGATCTAGTTATTAAATTTTATGTTGAATGTATTAGTTGGATGTGCTAGTGTATGAGTTTCTTATTGGTGGAATGAAACTATTCTTTTGATAATTTTTAAAATTATGTGTTAACTTGAAAGATATTTGTCTTGCACTTGTACTTCTAACTTTGTTTTGTAGCAAAACAATCTTCGTAAGATCGATCCCTTAGTGCCCCGAACTATGGGGAGCATACATCAAGAGGGAGTCTTGATATCGTCGATTTCTTTCTTCCTTTAACAACTCGACGATCATTCTTTTTGAATTCGACAAAAGGGGGAGAAATGGAACATAACTCATTTAATAATTTGACACCTTTAATTTTTTTTAAAATGAGTTTATATTTTGTCATCATTAAAAAAGGGAGATTGTTAATACAAATAATGTCTAAAAACGTTATTTATATTTTTCTACCTCTCAACGTTTTGATAATAATAAAATGTAAAAATGTTTACAATAAAAATAAACGTTTACAAATTATTAAATATAAAATTTCATTTTTAAGATTGGTGATAACTTGAGGTATGGACAAACAAATTAATTAGGCATTATTAATGATCAAGAAAATATTATTCTCTTAATCCTCACTTTTAATTCTACAAAAGTATTTTCTTGAAAATACATTTACAAAATATTCTCTAATTAAAATAAAAAGTTTTATTAAAAACTTAAAATTTGAAATTCAAATTTTCCCTCCAAAACGGAAGCTTTTACACCAGATACAACCTTCCTCACAAAAAGACAAAAAGGGAGCGGATTCTAGGCGGCGGCCCCCTTATATATAAGGGACCGCCAGGACCGCCCCCAGAGAGCCATTGGGATTCCCTTCCTACAAATACTGCTCCATTCCCAGCTAGAAAAATATTCCTCTTTGCATGAATTTTTTTAGTCTTTTCTTTCTCTCTCTAAACCTACTTTCTCTCACTAAAACTCTTGATCACTAACATACTTAGATCTTGTTTCAAGTGATCTAATATATTCTTCTCATCTCTTCCCTCTCATTCAAGTGCAAGAGAAGAACACTCATATTCGTCAAGAAACGAAGTGTGAATTAGTGATCTATCATCCTTTCTTCTAAGTACCAAAACTCTATTGTATTTATCTTGTGTATTTGTATGATTCAGATATTGTGTAGATCCGATAGTGTAGATCTTGTGAGTGTTTATATCTTGTGAAGTGGTAGATTGGTTCTAGCTAAGATACGGACTCGACATTTAGCTTAGTGTCGGAAAATAACATAAGCGGCATGTAAACGGTTTTCTCCACCTAAAGGGAGCTTGTTGACATAGTGAAATCTCGAGTCAGATACTCGGGGAATAGAGTAGGGCGAAGAGATGCTTCGTAGTCGAACCACTATAAAATCTTGGTGTCGTGGTTTGGTTGTTTCTTTCCTTATCTCTTTACATTATTATTGTTGTTATCTAGTTTTCGTTTATATAGTTATTGCTTGTTCATATTGTGATTTGATTGAACATATAACTCGGATCTATACATTTTTGAAAGTCAACTTTTAAACTGGAAAACAAACGTGTAAACTATTCAACCCCCCCTTCTAGTTTCCACAATTGGTATCAGGAGCAAGGTCACTCAAGATTTTTAAAAGTATATCATGATGGTTCAATTGATGTATCTACTTTTTTCAGAGACTGATATTATTTTTACACAGTGAGTGTCCTGTGCAAAGATACAAATCAACCCAAAAGTATCACATCTTCCATGTTTGTGAAAAGATTTTTTTAGAATACTTAAAAGGGGTCAACCAAAATTGGGCATTTGTATCCAAAAGATTTCACCTTTTATTTGGTAGCATACACGTGATAGATATGACTGGAGCATAAGCATGGATTAGGAAGTCTACAACAAGAGGTTGTCAATTTCTTAGGTGCAGATTGATTTCATGGCAGTGTAAGAAGCATACTGTGGTTGCTAATTCCACAACAGAGGCTGAATATGTAGCTACTTCAAGTTGTTGTGGCCAAGTGCTGTGGATTCAAAATCAATTACTTGATTATGGATATAACTTTAAGCATACAAAGATCTATATTGATAATGAGAGTACTATCTGCATAGTTAAGAACCCTGTTTTTCATTCAAAAACAAAGCACATTGAGATTAGACATCACTTTATCAGAGATTCCAGAAAAGAAGCTAATTCAAATGATCAAGATTCATACTAACAAGAATGTTGCAAATTTGCTTACAAAAGCATTTGATGTAAGTAGATTTCAATATCTGATTGCTAGTATTGGAATGCTCAATCTTTAAGGTATTGATTATGAAAATGGTGAGAATAAAAACAGAAAGAGAAATGTGTGATAAAAACAGATAGAGTGATTTGGTGAGTAATAGAATTGAGAGAATATGTAAGCTAAAAAACAGAAAGAGAGTTGAATATAGTAAAAACAGACAGAGATAATTGTGAGCTAAAAGAATTGAGAGAAAGCAAAAACAGATAGAGAGAATTGTGAGCTAAAAGAATTAAGAGAAAGTAAAAATAGACAGAGAGAATTGTGAGTTAAAAGAATTGAGAGAAATAAAAAACAGACAGAGAGATTTTGTGAGCTAAAATATTAATTTGATGATGGAAAAACTGATTAGAAAGGAAT